>CAUYON010131561.1:0-19375 GCA_963573935.1 Arctocebus calabarensis
GTTGATGTGCGTTCCTCGACCTTGTCTCTTGACTCAGCTCCAAACCGTTGGCTTTCTTGCTAAATTTCTTTCCTTTAACTCTCCTTCTGGACAGGAGCGTCTGCAGAAAGCTGGCTACAGACCGCCATCTTGGCTCCTCCGACATTTGTTCTTTTTGATGAGTCTATTTTTTTTACGAAGAAAGAGGGAAAGCCTCTTCCAAAGCCTGTTGATCTTTAAGGGCCTTTGATTCCAAATATTCTTTATGGCAAGGAGTCATATTTTGGGGTGAAATTTCCTGAGTTCCTTCAGTATATATACAATAAATGGGTAATTAGAAACATTTTTGCTCCCTTCAGAATTTGGAAGGAGATTCTGGACTTCAGATGACTTGTTCCTTAGGATGTGTAGGGAAATTTGAATAGCTGCTTTTTTTCTTTTGTTAATATTTCTTGTTGCTTATATGCTTTGTTTCAAAATGTTTTCATGTGTTTTATAATGTAATCTTTATAAAAACTTTTAAAATAACCTTTTATCTCGATTTTGCAGAAGAGGATCTGATGCTCGCAGAAGGTATGGTTTTTAATCTTCTGTTATCGTCTGCTCTATTTATCACTGACAAATGCTTTTTATCATTGATACCTTCAGAGTCACTTTGCTGCTAAGAAACTTCAAAACCTCAACTAAAATCCGTTCTCTCTGACTCCTTATCTTGTGCTCCTTCAAATATATAATAAGGACCTGAACGTTTTCCTTGTAGTAAACAGATGCTATTCAAATTATTTCAAGGATCCTAGAGCTGTTTTTAAAGTTGGGATCGCTCTCGAAAGGGAAGCCAGTATAGAGTCTGAAAATGTGGAGTCCTCACAGAAGACTTTGGCTGTGAAGGTGCAGAGAGGAAGGGACTCTTGAGTCTGTTTTCCACCCCCACCAAATAGTATTACAGGAGGTCACAGTAGGCCAGGCAGGTGAACTACCTGAAAAAAAGCATGTGGAAAAGGAAAGCCAGGTCACATTTCTTTACTTTAATGTATTAGTCAAGTAATTTTAGTCTATGCCACAGTAACAAGACCTGAAATCTCATTAGTTACAACAAAGTTTTATTATTAATCATACAAAATCACAGCTTCTTTTTCCGCAGTGACTAAGGGGATCAGGGCTGCTGCCATCCTGCAATTCTGCTATCTTGGAATTTGTTTTTTCCAGGTGTGAGGAGGGAGAAAATATGTGGCTCTTTATGAATTAAGGGGTGTGCTCTGGGGTCTCATAGTTCTTCTCTGTGCAGAGAGGATCAGCTTCTATAGTGGAGGTTTTCCCAAGTTCTTGGTGATCACTGGGAAAAGAATTTCAGGATGCATCATGTGAGCCAAGCAAGCTCGGAAGTGAAAGTACAACAGGGAGTGGACAGAAAAGATCAGTTGCACCAGGAGGAAGTGGGTTTTTGTTTTTTAGAAGCCTTACTAATTGAGGGGAGGAATATTCAAGACTAAGAGGTTGGCCACCAACTCTAAGTCTTGGATGTAATTTAAAAACAAACAATGAATAAGAACTTGGGTACCAATTCCTTGAATTGGGTTCCCTCTCATGTTTATACTTGATATGGTTGTTTCAGAAGAAGCATGTTGATTTCAAGGATGGAGAAATTTGATAACCACAATTATAATTAGCCAAAGTTCCTGTGGAAGGTGACAAAGATAGCTAACAAGCTGGTTGAAGCCAGTGCTTTCCTGCAGTTGCCAGCCCCTGTAGGTGGATTCTGCTTGAGGGTTGTTTAATACCTGAACCCAATCTTTAAGGCCTTGCATCCAATCTCAGTCCTATCTCCTACTCTAACAATATGCTCAATTATCTGAGCTGACCATGCCTAACAATCAACTTGGTGGCTTTGTGCTTAATAAACAGATTTACTTGGTTAATATATTACAGCAAGGAACTGTGACCCGGCTTTTCTTTTCCAGACGCTTTCTTTAGGTAGTCCACATGTCCAGCCTACTATGACCTCCTGTAACACTATTTGAAGTATTAATACTTATGGAGTGCTTGTGTGCTTGGGTTAAAAGGTTGATTCAATGGAGTAGTTCATACCAAAGCATCACTTAGATTGTGTCACATCTAGTAACTAATTTCTCTACCATATGAAGCCTTTGTGCAAATCAGAAATAGGCATTTCTTCCTCAATGCATTTTACTTCCATTTGTCAGAAAATTGTCATGCTCATTTTATTGGAATAATACCCTTCATTGTTGTCCCCTGTAACATTGTCAGAATAAATATACAAATTGACAATGTCTTTGAAGTGAACAGTACCTTCCTAGATGTGTTACCCTTGTGCAGTATGCAACCTACAGAACTGTGTGTGGCAGACTTTTTCCCCTTGCTTCCTATGTCTGAAAGATTATATTTACAGGTAGAAATCGTTTTACTCTTTGTAATCATGATGGGGTATTCTTTTTTTTTTTTTTTTTTTTTTGAGACAGAGCCTCAAGCTGTCATCCTGGAGAGAGTGCTGTGGCATCACAGCTCACAGCAACCTCTAATTCCTGGGCTCAAGCGAGTCTCTTGCCTCTGCCTCCCAAGTAGCTGGGACTACAGGCGCCCACCACAACGCCCGGCCATTTTTTGGTTGCAGCCGTCATTGTTTGGTAGGCCCGGGCTGGGTTCGAACTGGCCAGCTCAGGTGTACGTGGCTGGCGCCTTAGCCCGCTGAGCCACAGGTGCCAAGCCCGGGGTATTCTTTTTTTGAAAAAGATAATTTCAGTTCTATTAAGCCATAGAAAAAAGGTGTCTTCACTTTTCATAGGGTGAAGTTTCTGTGCCATTTTCTAATTTTCTATGGCAGATAAGATCTGTTATTCATTGTTTGTTTTTAAATTACATCTAACTTCCCCTTGTTAATGTCTTTGGTCTTTGACTTATTTGCTAGATTTTAAAAGTAAGGAGTTACCCTGTTATAATAGTTCCTTTTATTCAAAAACCTTTTATTCAAATTGGACCTTAATGGAATATCTTCAGAATGATAAAGTCCTGCCCAAGGACTAACAATTATTGTCATTATTAGGAAAAAAGATTTTCTCTTTGCCTGCATTTGAAATAGTCCAACTCCACAGGCAATGCTTATTATTTGTTAAATGAACAAATTAATGGATACATTGTGAAAGACGTTTAGTCTTGGGTGTAAACCAGTTGCTTTTTTTTTTTTTTTTTGTAAACCCCTGTGTTATGATTGCACATTATCACAGAAGGACATAAACCTAGAAAAGCCCATTGCTATTTCTTCGAGTTAAGGATCCGTGCTAAAAATGAAAGAGCAGTCATGTGCGAAGAAAGGATAGCATGTTTAAAAAAATTCCAGCACTGTTCTAATTGCACTTTGATTACTCTCTCTAGGGAGTAATTCTTACTTCTTGGTAGGAAACCATGAGCAAGTCTGACCATTCGGTTTTGTGAAAATAAACTTAGTTTAATTTATTGACACATTAGACATACCTGCCAAATTTTCTCATGCTTTTTCCCTGACTTGTGTCTTGCCTGATGGAGTCACTGTAATGCAGTCTATGTGTTTTTAAAGAAATTATGTTTTGCTAAGGAATGTATCAAAATTGTTAAACCATGTTGCACCTTGTTCTCATTAGTCTTCGGAATGCAGCTGCCGGAACAGAAAGGGCAGGGGAGACAGGGAGTAGTGGCTGCGGGTGCTCGCACCTCCTTTCCTCAAAGAGGCCCTCTGGGCTCCATTTTGAGCTGCCTGGTCTTAGCCTTGCTCAGGCAGCTGTGCCAGGAGAGTGTGTTCAAGGAGCCTGGTCACCCAACTGATTGCTGCTCAGCTTAGCTGAAAACCTATTCAACAAAATGAATCTCACCCCTATGTACAATCCTGCTACAACTGGCGTAGTGTGTGTGCAGGTTTACCTTTTTTTCCCTGCGCCTACTTTATTGTCCTTTGCAGATATTGCCCTCCCCCTTTTAACAAATAAGAGGTTTGTGGCAACACTGCTTTGAGCAAGTCATTTTTCCAACACGTGTTCCCTTTTTGTCTCCGTGCCACATTCTGGTAGTTCTCACAATCTTTTGCACATTTTGATTATTGTTGTAGCTGTTGTGGTGATGGGTGGTCGGTGATCTTTTGATGTTACTATAACTATTTTAGGGGTGCCGTGAACTGTGCCCATATCAGATGGCAAACTTGATAAAGGTTGGATATGTTCTAACTGTCCACTAACTGGCTGCTCCCTTCTCTCCCCCTCCTGAGGCCTCTCTTTATACCCTCGGACATAAGAATATTGAAATTAGGCCAATGAATATCCCTACAATGGTCTCTAGGTGTCAAGTGAAAGGTCTCTTGCTTGAAATCAAAAGCTAGCAGAGATTAAGCTTCGTGAGGAAGATGTGAGAAGCTGAGATACGCTGACTGCTAGTCCTTGTGGGCCCAGCAGTTGGTTAAGTGGTGAATGCAAAGAAAAAGTTCTTGAAGGAAACTAAAAGTGCTACTTCAGTGAACACACCGATGATAAAAAGGAAAAACAGGCTTATTATTTGATATGGAGCAGGTTTTCATGGCCTGGATAGAAGATCAAAGCAACCACAGCATTTCCTTAATCCAAAACCTAATTCAGAGGAAGATCTTACCTCTCATCAGTTCTGTGAGGGCTGAGAGTGAGGAAACGGCACAAAAGTGTGAACTAGCACAGGAGTTTGGTGAGGTTTTAGGAAATAAGCTGGCTCCATAATACAAAGCTGTAAAGTGAAGCAGCAAGTGCTGGGTAATGGAAGCACATTCGCCAGAAGAGCTACCTAAAGTCACTGATATAGGCGGCTACAGTAAATAACAGACATTTGTGTACAGAAGCCTTGTGGAAGAAGCTACTATCTAGGAATTTCATAGCTAGAGAGGAGAAGTCAATGATTAGAGCTTCAAAGGACAGGCTTACTCTCTTATTAGGGGCTAATGCAGTTGCTGACTTGAAGTTGAAGCCAATATTCATTTACCATCTCCCCAATCCTAGGACTTAATTTATTTATTTTTTTTTCATTTGACAGAGTCTCAAGCTGTTGCCCTGGGTAGAGTGCTGTGGCATCACAGCTCACAGCAACCTCAAACTCCGGGGCTTAAGTGATTCTCTTGCCTCAGCCTCCCAAGTAGCAGGGATTACAGGCACCCAACACAGCGCTTGTCTATTTTTTGGTTATAGTTGTCATTGCTGTTTGGCACGCCTGGGCTGGATTCAGGCACCGAGCCTAAGTTTTGCTTTTATTCTTTGGAATAACAGTTCCAGAAATCATTTTTTTTTTTTTTTTGAGACAGTCACCCTGGATAGAGTGCTGTGGCATCACAGCTCACAGCAACCTCCAATTCTTGGGCTCAAGCGAGTCTCCTGCCTCCGCCTCCCAAGTAGCTGGGACTACAGGTGCCCGCCACAACACCCGGCCATTTTTTGGTTGCAGCCGTCATTGTTGTTTGGTGGGTCCGGGCTGGATTCGAACCCGCCAGCTCAGGTGTATGTGGCTGGCGCCTTAGTCCACTGAGCCACAGGCGCCGAGCCACAGTTCCAGAAATCATTAAATAGAATATTAACAAATGATGATGTCAGAGTTCTCGAAATAAAAGTATCCATCTATTGTAGTACAAGTCCAGCCTTCTCAGAATCTGTTCCCAGACATCTCTAGTTGTACAGCTAATACTGTAAATTGCCATCTCCTATACCAAACTTGAGTTTTTCTAAGAATGTCTTTTCTGTATGGAGACTCCTCCAAGATCTAAAAGTAGACCTTCCATTTGACCCTGCAATCCCATCATTAGGTATCTACCCAGAAGAACAAGAATCATTTGACCACAGAGACATTTGCACTATGCGGCTCAATTCGTAATTGCTAAGTTGTGGAAGCAACCTAAGTGCTCATCAACCCATGAATGGATCAATAAACTGTGGTATATGTATACCATGGAATATTATGCAGCCATTCAAAAATTGGAGGCTTTACATCTTTTACATTTCCCTGGATGGAGTTGAAATACATTCTTCTTAGTAAAGTATCCCAAGAATGGAAAGATGAATATCCAATGTATTCCATACTAATATGAAACCAATATATAAACAATTACATGTTCCTAAGAACAATAAAACACTATTATAGTCCAGTTTGGGGGTAGAGGGAAGTGGGGGGGGGAGGACATTTGGCTTAAGGTGGAATCTCACCTAATGTGCACATTGTGAGGGTGTGTAACACGCCCTCTGGGTGAAGGGTTCTTGTACAAATGGAACTTTACCCTGGAAGAGAGAACAATGCAACCTAAATATTGTACCCTCATATTACTTTGAATAAAGTTAAAAAAAACCCAGAATGTCTTATTTTCCATGAAATCCTTGAGTACATCAAATCCTTTCAAATTAGCCAGGATGCACGTATCATTCATGAGGTCCAACAGGGGTGTCTTGTATGAATGCTGTAGAAAGAGTAGGCAGGTCTGAGGGTTTTGTGAGCTGGCGGTGAGTCACCGTGGAGGGGAGCGTGTAGAAGCTCAGGGAGTTGGTCCCTTTTCCACTGGAGCTGTCTGGAAGTCTGTATAGCTTCATTGTTCTCTGTACAGTCATATTTCTACTCAGTCGAGAAAATTTGACTTCTACTTTTTTGTGGGTTAGTGATCGCTGCCCGTATCTGCACGTGGCCACCCGCTGGGGCAGAACATCGTGTACACAGCCAGAAAGATTCCCTCCTCCTGGTTATCTGCCTGATTCACACTGGGGCTACCCGCTTTGATCTCAGTTTCTTATGAATCCAAAGAAAGTTGATTTCAACCCTCTTCTTCAGACTGTCATAAATCCGAATGTTTGCTGGGATGGCGCTTGGGAACGCCCCCAGTTTATCTGAAGACACTGTGACCCCACAGTGCCACCGGCGGAGCCAGCCTGGGGGGACGTAGGGCCCACAGAGGAGCTCGGGCGAGTGGGAAAGCGGAGCGCGGCATCGGCTTCCACGTGGTTCTCACTTAGCAGCGTGTAGGGCTCCCGCAGCACTTCAGCGCGACTCAAGTCTAAAGTCCCACGTACACGTTGTCCTCATCTGGTTCAATTGCACCGTGAGATGTTACAACTTCATTCCGTTCGAGTACCGGCTGTGTGTCCCAGAACTGGTGTCTGTGTTTTTTGGCCTCATCGATGTTCCCGGCTGGGCCTTGGCACACGGATAACAGCTCCATTGCTCTCTGGATAGCCTGCAGCTTCTCCACGGGGATGGTGTGATTCCTGCAAGGCTATTGGAGTTTAATCTTCTGGGAATCGGAGGTGGAGTCTGACTTGGTGTCCCTGGAATTTGGTTTCTCCTTTTTTCTCTTCTGTTTCTTCTTTTTCTTTTGGCTCGCACATTCCCTGCCGGACTTCCAGTGGAGTTCTCCGTCTCCTCCGCATTGTCCCTGTCTATTTCGCTGGTTTTTCTGGTCGTCCAGATGCAGGCTCTGCAGGCTGGCTGCACATCGCTGTCCTCTGCCGTTGCTGGGCTGGGGAGGGGGCGCTGGCACCGGGGGGCCTGGCTGGGTGTTAGGGGCCTGGTCCGGGTGTGTTGGGGGGTGGGGAGGGCGGGGCGACAGCCCTCTGTAGTGCCGTCCGCAGTCCTGCTGCAGTCCACTGGCCGGGCGCCACACCTGCCCCAATCCTAGGGCTCTTAAGAGTTATGCAAAATCTGCTCTGCCTGTGCTCTCCATAAATGAAACCACAAAGTCTGGATGATAGAATATCTGTTTACGACGTAGTTTACTGAATATTTAAAGCCCACAATTGAGACCTGCTGCTCAGGAAAAAAAAAAGATTCCTTTCAAAAATGTTACTGTTGATTGACAGCTGATTCCAGCCCTCATGGATGATTTTGAGAGGTGCCAGACTTCAGTGGAGGAAGGCACTGCAGGTATGGGGGAACAGTAAGAGATGTAGAAGCGCAGCCTGAAGATGTGACTGAATTGCCACAATCTCATGATGAAACTTGATTGGAAGAGAAGTTCTTTCTTATGAGGGATTTCTTGAGAGGGACTGTTACGTGCGAAGACTTCAGTCCAGACTACGCCAGATCTGGCATCTTCCAACACTTCTCATCTGCTGTTTTATCTGTCTGAAATATACAGTAATTTTAGAAATACACATTGTTCTTTTACACCTCTATAATTTTGCTCTTGTTTTTCTTTCTTCCTTGAATATCCTCCCAGCTAACAGTCTATCTGGTTAACTCTACTTAGCCTGAATGTCCCCTCACCTTTGACGTCCCCTCTGATTTCCTCTGCTGATATGGGTGCTCAGCATTGTGCGTACCATTAAGCTTTATGAAATGCAGCCATCAAAACAATTACTTTGGCGCATACTTGTTTCTCCCAATTGGACTCTGAGCAGTTACCTGATTTAGATGTGCAGCACCCTGTGCGAAAAGAAATACAGGCATTAAAACCATTGCTTGTTTCTCCTGATTGGACTTCGAGATCTTAGACTGTAGCTTTTAATTTGCATCTTCAGAAACTCTGTCACAGAATGAAATGAGTGAATGAATGAAGGCAAGATTGCCAAGAAACTTCTCAGTGAATCTTTGAAAACAGTTCTTTCACAGGAGATATTGCTAAATCCAGTGAGTTAGTATAGACAAATAGAATGGCTTTGGCAAAAAAAAGTTCAGTTATCTGAATGGAAAATTAACTGAATTGCTTTGTCTTGCTTACTCCTTTCTCTCCTATATCAATGTTATACATGTATGCAAAGTCACCAGAATGAAGATTCTGCTCAGGGTCACCCTCTTTTTTGTTAGGGTCACCCCCTAACACAGGGCTGTAGAGGTAGCATAGCAGCTCTTGTCCTCCAACCTTTTAGCTTGTGTGTTTCAATGCACTTTGCAGAGATTTTCCCAAAAGACTAGTTACCTGCCCTGATTTGTCAAGAGCTCTTGCCAGGACCCCAGATTTGAGCTGCCTCAGGCACCCTCTCTGGGAAGGGGACTTTTATTACCTAATAAAAATTGCCATGGAATTCCAAGAAATGTGATCTCTCAATTTGTCAAGCTGTTGTCTACTGAGCTGTTTCCTTGTCTTGGTGCCTGGGACTAATGGCTGATGGGTTTCTTTTATCTCCAGCTTTGGGAGAAACCCTGCCTTCTTTGCTTGGACATCTTAGTACTGAGGCTCACATCAGACTGTGGCTGAGCTGAGGAGGCTCTGAGTTCCCACCCTGCAGGCTGCCCTGGTGAGTGAGGATGGTTGGTCCTCAGGATGGAGCCCTGCCTGGCCTCCAGGAGAACATGGGTGAAGCCTGGGGAGGGACTCTCAGGGATGCTGGTCCCCTGCTGGGTTCTGGGAGTCTGTGTTGGGGTGGAGTTTTCTTCCTTCTTTGAGGTCAGGGTCTATCTCACTGAGCATGCAAGAACCAAATGCCTCTAAACTTCAAGAGTGTAGCAAGAAGTAGAGGGAATAGTGTTTTGAACTTGGGCAGAGCTGAAGTGGATTTTCTTTTTCGCTTCTGAGATAGGGTCCAGGATCCCTGTGGACTATTGTGAGGACTCAGCGCGGGAGCGTTTTGGTGGCATGCTCTAGGCCCTCAAGATTTAATACTCACATTTGTGAATATCAGTTCAGACAAAACATCTGAGAAATACTTGAGGGCACAGAAGGAGAGAGTGGATTTTTCATTTTGCATGCTGGATTAGTGAAGTGGCTGAAATTACTAGTTTCATGTTAACTCAGCAAGGCCTTGGGCTCTGTGTGTGTTTTAGTCCTTTACCCAGAGGATCTGCTCTCAGGGGGCATCTCTGGAAAGGAGCAGGAGGGCAGGAAGCCTGACTTCTTGTCTTGGCTGTGCCACCAACCACGTGTATGACCTTAGGTGAATTGCTTGCCTGTGCTTCCAGACGCTGTTGGAATGATGGCAAGTATCATTATGAGCCAATTGCAAGGTATTTTATAACTAAGAATGGCTGCCACGACTGTGGGTAGGGGATGTTTCTTCCCTTTCTCTTTTTCTCCTTTCTATTAGCAAGCTATTTAATTATCACAATCAGAGAGAAATAATGTAGAAGCACAGAGGAGAAACACTGCTGCTAAGGTGATTTCATATCCATTTTCAGAGGTTCTGAGGAAAGACTTGGAAGTTGGTTTAAACATTTTCACACCTGCTTTCCTGTCAGGTATTGGGCTAGTGGCATTTAGATTTGAATTTCACAAGTCCATGAGTCAGTTTATTCCTTAGCCCTTAAATAATGCTTTACCAGGGTAAGCACATTTTAGAGGTGAAAATCTCTCAACTTTGTTAAAAAGGCAGGTGCAAAAGACTGGACAGTAATATACTAAAATGTTCACTGATGGGTGAGTAGTAGGTTCTGGATGAATTTTTCTTTTTTCCTTATACTCATTTGTACTTTCTGAGTTTTCAGTACTCATAGTCCCTGGGTCACGAACAAGATAGGTTCTATAGGTTTTTTTTTTTTTTTTTTTCACTTTTAAACCAGCCTTTAATTTTTCAATTCAGGTTTAAGGAGACATATATATACACACAAACATATTCAAGGAATCAAGAATGTAAAGTATAAACATGTACAGCAGACACTACTTCATGTATTTTTAAAAAACTAGCTTTAAAAGAACTTCATAGTTTACATGTAAAAGAAAAACATTGTCACTTCTGCTTCCCTTTGAAATATTCTCATTGAATTGCATTTCCTGAAACTCCAACAGAAAGCACTAAAGTATTCTTTTAACTATGGCAAGGGATGGGGTACTCATTGGGTGACCAAAATCTAATAATGTTCTTATGTTCTCCGCCATACTCTTAAATGCCTAGCGAACTGTAGGTATTTGTCAGATGAACACAGTGACATTCAAAAAAACAGAGTCCCCAGAGACTGAGATTCTGTAGCTAAGCTGGGGAACTCTTAACATTCTAGAGTGTTCCAGAAGTGTGCTGTGATTAGTTTTGGTTATGTCTGCACTGGCTGCTTCCAGGTCTGGAGCTGTTAGGTATGGGAAGAAGACTACCCTAGGAAAAATAATAAATGAAGGCTGCAGTGCACTATAAAATGACCAATGGCACCTATTTCTATGGTTTTCCTTCACTAAAAGATTTCATCTTCTTGTTGCAATCCAGTAAGCACATCACTTGATGTCAGCAACATTATGGTTCCTATAAACAAGCCTAGAGAACTAGTTAGTATTTACATCATCCCATTGAAGGTATCCAAACCCAAGTAACCAAATTTTAGAACACCATCTTTTAACTTCTTGCATTCAAATCTCAACTCCTATCTTTAAATATTTTTGATATAAAGAATCTTTTAGGATGCATTACAGGCATTCCTATAATAAGCTATATTTACAAGATACAAAATATTTGGATAAAAAGAAAATTTCATCATGTTGTATACTGTACCGGTAAGGTTTATAAAGTAAATTTACTTTTAGCACCATATATACAACCCAACACTGCAAATTAATTTAACTTTTTAAACTCAAAAGAGATTTTTCATTGATCATGATGGCACCTCCTCTCTCAACAGATCAACAGATGTAAATGTTTTATGGGCTGGTGGAAACAGTTTATTATTTAGTAATCAATTACACAAAATTACTTCCTTGTCAAGCAGGCTATAATTTTAACTAGTCCCAATCAAAATGACTTAAGATTTGAAGAACTATGGGCCTCCAGTGGCCTCTGTTCTTTTGTCCTGGCTAAATTTCATGAAATCAACTAAAGCTCAGAAGTTGCCCCAAACCAAAATAACTAGAATAAACCAGGGTTGGTGGCTTGCTTTTGTCCTGCTACCTGGGAGACTGAAGTGAGAAGAATGCTTGAGGTCAGGAGTTTGAGGCCACTGTCAACTATGATTGCACCAGTGCACTCCAACCTGGGCCAAAGAGCAAAATGTAGGTTTGTTTTTAAGTTGAAATTTATATGTAAGTTGGAGCAGGTACATTTACCTATTACCTGTAATAGCTTCATTTTGTAAGGATCGGTCATAGTCAGGTGTTTGTAGCTCAGAGACTTACTGTAATAGTCTCTGTTCCAAGTGTGAGTTGTATGAAAGTCAGATGTTTATAACTCAGGGACTGCCTGTAGTGGGTTTTGCTTTGAAAAATATACACCCCTCTATCATAATGCAAATGTAGTGCTATTATTTAATATAAGAACTAAGGGATTTAAAAAGTTTGTGACTTGCCAGGAAGCTAAAGAGAGCTAATATATCTGGAAAATCCCAGAAGGCAGGTCCAGCCAGGCTGTGAAACTGTTCCTTAGCCCCTCCTCCTGCCCGCTTCTGCTCAGAGCTGGGTGCGGTAACAAGACTCCCCTTCTGGCTCAACTTTCCCTATGAGCTGGGCATTTAGCAAGCATCAACACACCAGTTGCAGTCAGTCTGGAGGATTAACGAGCTCCTCAGACTCAACTTTATCTCCTAAAACGTCCTTTCAAGCTACACATTCTAAATAAGACCTTCACAGCCATTTACCACCTCCCTGTATGCTTCTGATTTGTATGTATGCTCAAACACATCTCGAGCACTGCCTAGATTCCTACTGTGGAGTCAGAGTTTAAGGCCAAAGTTGCCGGAAACACAGCTTTGTGAATGAGCTCAGCAGTCTCACAGCATGGAAATGACTCTAGACTAACCCAGTGTCCAGGCCTTTGTGTACATGAAGCTTCTTTAATTGTTTTAATTTGTCCTAATGTGTTCTAACGTGTAAACACTTGAGCAAATCAGAATGTTCAAAGACCTGAAATCTTTTCCTCATTTCAGACAGTGATGCCACCAGGCTCAGTTTCCCTTTTGCACCGAGTCCTGGTGAGATGTCTCTTCAGTTAAAGCTTTACACCTCCTCACCTCATCATCATGTAAGCAGACACCTGTCATTGGTTTCTCCACTTCTAGACTCTTATCCCTCCACTCCCCACACTATCGTCAGATTAATTCTCCCAGAAGATAGAGCCGATCAGGTTGCTTCCAATCCTAAACCTTCATCAGCTCCTTATTGCCCTCACTGAAGAGAGCAGATAACTCAGCCCTTCCCAGTATTTCTTGTGGCCTCATGTGTATCCCCAGGCCAAGGGCTATGGACTATCCATCAAGTGCCCCATGTCTTCTCCTCCCTGAGCTTTTGCTCTGACACCCCCCTTCACCTTTTCCACTCATCCCTCACATGTAAAAGCCCACCCATTATCATCGCTCGGCTGTTATTCCTCATGAAGTCTGAATTTATCACATACCTTTATATTTCCCCTCCCACATAAAAACAAATACGTCCCTATTGGTTTCCTCTTAGGTCCATTTAGCATGCTATAAAATTCTTCCTTTTGTTTAAATAGTATATTAAACAATAGGCATATTAATCTGCTCAGTTAATTAGGAGATCCATGGGTGGAGTGGTAGTGGCAAGACTCTCTCTCTCTTTGGGGTCTTTTCATACTGTCTAGCTCAATGCCTAGAACCTATATTTGTTACATGTAATTGAATACTAGGCTTTCAAAAGTGACTTTTAAGGAGGCATTTAGAATAGATTCAAGACACATAAGATTCTAAGTTTTCTTAACATTATTTGTAAAGAGAGTGAAAAGCAAAAATTCTATGTTCTCCCATTATAGTACAGTCCTATGTGTGAAGTGATATTCTTTTGCAGCTGAGATGATCAGGCCTAGAAATCTTTCTCACTTTTCAGCCTTTTTCCTTAAAAAGAGAGTAGCTTCAGTTCCATGAGAAAATAGGAGCATGAAAGAGATGGGGATGTATGAAGAGATCTCTGTTCCTGAGCAAATTATTTAATTTCTCTGGCAGGTTTCAGGTTCTCCATCTGCAAAATGTTGGTACATCTGCCTAAACTATTGTGTGAGTTGTAGATGATGGCTGTATGTATCTCAAATGGTGCCTGGTGTACAGTAGGCATGCCAAAAATGCAATAATGGGCAATTATTTTCCTAGCCAGCAAACATAGTTCAGTTAGAAAGTAGGGCATCTGCAGGTGCACCTGCAGACTGAAAACCAACTTTATTTCAAAAGCTCACCTTGCACAATGGGTCTTATTAAAATGTGAGATTGTTTATAAAGCAGAAGATTACTTGACAGCTGACCCTGAAAATAACAGCTTGAGCTCAAGCAGGAAGGGCCAGATGTGTTGTGCTATTCCAAGCTGGGCATCTCCTTAGCAAGTGAGCTCTTTAGCCCAGAATGAGCAGATGTCGGCCTTCTGGAGCAAGAAGGCAGGGCAGGGTCCATTTTGCTCTTCCACAGTGGGAGTGGCTGTGAGAGATTTGGCTTGGGAACTGTATTAAGGGAGCTGTCACATGTGCAGGGCTTAAAAATAGTTTAAAAAAATTCATCATGCTCTTTGCATCTCTGTTGCAGAGCAGGTGTGAGCATAGGTTGGGTGTGGATCTAAGAAAGGACTAGAAAAGTGAATTGTGTCAACTAGACAGCTGGGAATTGGATGCCTAATATGTATCAGGCACTGCTCCTGGGTGCTTGGGGCAGTGGAGGGGGGAATGGTGGTTCAGAATACAAAGATAAGGGCTGGCACCTGTGGCTCAGCGGGCTAAGGCGCCAGCCACGTACTCCTGAGCTGGCGGGTTAGAATCCAGCCCGGGCCCACCAAACAATGACGGCTGCAACCAAAAAATGGCCGGGTCTTGTGGCGGGTGCCTGTGGTCCCAGCTACTTGGGAGGCAGAGGCAGGAGACTTGCTTGAGCCCAAGAATTGGAGGTTGCTGTGAGCTGGGATGCCACAGCACTCTATCCAGGGTGACAGCTTGAGGCTCTGTCTCAAAAAAAAAAAAAATACAAAGATAAGGTCTAGTCTCATCCAACTCCACGCGATAGAATAATCTTTTTTAAACTTTATTTTTCAGGAGTCCTGGACTCCTTTGTAGAAACAGTCAAAGTTTTGGACTTTCTCCAAGGAAAAATGTGGTATATACATATACACATGCTATTTTACATACAATTCCAGGAGGCTCATAGATTCCCTGAAGTTCGAGGACCCTCCTTTAAGAATTCTTTATTCATTCATAGTAATTGCAATCTAGTGGAAAGCAAACATGGATGTTGGATTCAGACACGCCTCTTGGTTCAAGTTTGTGTCCCACCCCTCTCCCACTGTGTATTTCATTGAATGAAAGAAAGATCTTGGATAACTTAACCTCTCTAAGCTTTGGACAGCTCAGGAAGAGCAACAGCATCGCGTGGAGTTGTAGTAAAGATAAGTTAATAAGTAAAACAGCCATAAGCACTGTGCCAGTGTGTGGTAAGTGATCTGTACATACTGACGCAATTATTATCAGGGAGCCTGTGGTGAAGGAGGCGCTGATGTAGAGCAGGAACTACATTCCTCTGGGCATCCGAGAGGTAAGTGGGAACCACAGTTTTCAGTGGAGGTTTTGTATGTACAAGAATTGTGAAAACCAACATAGTGGGGGTTTCTATCTGTTGTTATAGACAATAAATTTATGGTAACTTCGTCTCATGCCAGTTAATAAAAGAAAGCAACCACAGCAGCCTTCCCCAGGGGTGCTTCAGGGGTTAGATGGCCCGTGAAGATGACCTCATTGGCAGGAATACATCTTTCTCCGTGACAGTTAAATACTGATGGAGTTAAGATTCGTCGGCAATAATGAAGACAAATGGTAAGATGATGATGATAACAGCCATGGGCTTTTGAGGTGTTCTCATGGGCCAAACGTCATGCTAAGTGCTTTGTGTTTGTTTCTGTTTGTGGTTTCGTGGGGCCTTTCCTGACAAAGCTGGAGGACTTTCGCTTGGTGCCTCAGAGGGCAGCAGGCTGCGTGTGCAGGGGCTAAACCAGTTTCTTATCAGCTTTCACTCATTCGACTTCTTTCAGAGCCATGAGGTTTTTTTTTTTTTTTTTTTTTAACTTTTTTTGGAATGTCCTTGCTGAAAAATGAACGTTTATCACGTAGAGTGTAAGATTACAACCACAAGCTTTAGGAAAGGGTTTCTGAGCTTGGGGGAGAGTTACAATTAGCCTCGTAAAGAGCACAGATGAAAGTCTTTCCCATAGTTACAATCAAAGACACTTTAGGCCACTCTTTCCTCAGAGGAATAGTTGCTTTTTATGGCACGTTTTAAAGTTTTATTTCAAAAACAGTCAGCATCTTAAAGCAGAATGCTCTGTGCTCCCCAGGACTTCCCTGAACAATGTGTTTGCAGTTTTCTCCATCGTATTACCAAGTTTCTGGCGACAATGGGAGGGGCTCCCCTCACGGACCTGCACACAGAATGAGTTAGCCTGACTTTCCCGAGCTCATAGCAAGAACACCCTCGTTGTCTCCCTGTTATTTTCTTCTGAGAGGAAAGTTCAGAGTCAGCATTATTGTGTTAGAGATTGTCTGTTTCAGTCAGGGAAACTGAGGCTTAGAGAAGAGATGAATCCCAGCCCTGTTCCCAGTACTCTTTTTCTATATTCCGTGTTCAAGTGCCCCTCAAACTCAAGAGACCAGTTTCTTACCTGTCTCCTGGGTTGGGATGCTTCCTGATTCTACCCTGTGTCTGTATGCACAAAGGGGTGTATTTATGTGTGTGTTTTAACTTACATACTTAAATATCACATGTCTTTCCCTGGGACGCAGGCACTGTGACTACCTTTTGATAATGACCTTTCACTGGACACCTCCATGTGGCAGGGAATGACTAGCAGTGTGACAGCACCGAGGTACAGTGCTGCCGTGGAGAGTGTGCCGCTGAGTTTGCAGAGGGAGAGAGGAGCCTCCTTACAGCTCACTGGGTTGGCTTGCTTCACTTTGGCTCCAGGCCTTTCTGCGGATCTCGCTTTCCCACTGGGTTCTGTCATCCAAAGAGTGTTTCTCATACTCCCTCCACCGTGATGTGGTTTCTGGAATGACTAGACAAAAGCCCGGGCTGACTGCACGTGGAAGAGCTCCTCTCTTATATGATGCACAGAACCCGTGTGGGGCCTTCTTATGAGTCACTGTGCCTGCAGCTCATTCCTGATCCTTCCACATGGCCAGCAGGGTCTAGCTTTGTTACACACCAAATCACATCAGCCACCGGTTCAAATCCTCTAGGCGGTGTCATTGCCTAGGGTAGGGAGGGTGAATGATTCCATTTCAGGTGCCAATTCCAGTTGATTGGTGGTGGCTGAAGCGTGGGCTGTCTGAAGGGCAATAAAGTGCCATGATTAGTAACGTCTGACGTGTGCGGAGAGGTGGTGGCAGCAGGAGGGCCACTGGTCCCTAGCCAAGAGGACAGGGTCTAAACATATGAAGCACAGCCTGGAAGACAGACTCTCCTGGTCTGGCATCTGTCCACTTGTCCAGAATCACTTACCTCTCCCCAGCTCGCCCCTCCCTCCGGGCACTGCCTACCCAGCTCCCATGCTGGCACATTGACATGGCTTTGCACTTGCCCAGCTTCTGCCAGAAACCCCTTGCCTCCTGTTTCTCCATTGCCACCTCCTCCTTTGACACTTGATTCTAGCAATAGTGTCTGTGAAGCCTCTCCCCGTTCTTGCCCCTGAGCCACACCCCACAGGTTACTTTCTTGCATTTTCTCGCTGCACTCTGCATCTACGTAATACCACCAACAGGTCACACTGTGCTCATTTACTCATGTCTGCTCTCCGGCTGTGCTACCGCGAGGAAAGTGAATACTGATTGAGCACCGTCACTATCCCCAACTCCCAGGGAAGCCCCGTGGAGTACAAAGAGGGGGATATTCAAGCTGATGCTGGGATAAACCCTGCTCTCTTCCTGCGAGGATATGTTATTTCTTTGAGTCTCAGGCTGCAGTACTCCCCCATCTGTGGTTTTGCTTTCCAAATTTTCAGTTAACCTGTGGTCATCTGTGGTTCACAAATATTAAATAGAAAATTCCAGAAATCATAAGTTTTAAATTGTGTGCCCTTCATAGGCGCATGATGAGATCTCGTCCTGCTCTGCCCTGCCCTGGACATGACTTATCCCTTTGCTCAGTGTGTCCATGCTGTATTGGGGTTCCCAGCCTTTTCTGTTGAATATGGGAAGAATAAGAGTTATCTTGGGCTACACAGTAAATATACAAATGCTAATGAAAGCTGATTAGCCAAAGAAATGTGTGTGCATACTTTTTGTGATATCTGACACCATAGATCAGCAAAAAAAGTCCTCATAAAATCAGCATGCACCTGGCAGGCTGCAGGTTGGACTCCCCTGCTTAGATGCTACCCGCCTGTTAGTCCTTTGGTAGTCGTCTTGGTTACCAGAGAGAACATAGTGTATATAGGGTTCCGAAAGAGCTGCAGTTTCAGGTATCCACTGTAGGTTTGGAATGTATGTCTTGCAGATAAGGGTGGAACTACTGTATTCATATGATAAATTGGAAATCATTAATCCTTACATTGCCAAGTTCATGAGGGTTTTAGAAACAGTAAGATTTTAACACATAGGAGTAAGTTCTCAATAAGTGGTAACTTTTTATCGTGTTTATATTTAGACCAATTCTGTGAGCTATGGGAGGAGGACTTACTTAATTTTCTAAAAAAAAAGTGCAACTGAGACTCAAATTATTTCATTTGGGTCATAGATCAATAAGTGACTATATTAGAGTTTAAACTTAGGTCCATGTAACTCCACGGCCAATGTCTTCCTCATTTTTTTTTTTAAAAGAAATAGTTTTAAATCTAAAAGTTGTGAAACAGAACAAACAATTCTGTGTTCCCATCACATTGCCCAGATTTTCCAGTTGTTCATACATATCTTATCCTAATTTTTAGTCAAGTTCTTTCTCTCTCTCTACCCATGCACATAGACATATTCATAACACACATCTTTTTCTGAAACTGACTTCTCCAGCCTAGTACTAAAAATCCTCTTGTGTTCATTAGAGTGCAAACCCCAATTTATCAGCATTTATACAACACTCCCCACTATGTACTTCACCCTCCCCGTTCATATTTCACCAACTGTCCTAACAATGTCATTTTCTTTCTGGTTCAGGATCCTATCTAGGCAATTTTTGTGTGTGTGTGTGTGTATGTTTTAAATTAAATCATAGCTGTGTACATTAATACAATCAAGGTGTACAATGTGCTGGTTTTATATACAATTTGAAATATTTTCTTTTTTGAGACAGAGCCTCAAGCTGTCACCCTGGATAGAGTGCTGTGGCATCACAGTTCACAGCAACCTCCAATTCCTGGGCTCAAGTGAGTCTCCTGCCTCCGCCTCCCAAGTAGCTGGGACTACAGGCGCCTGCCACAACACCCGACCATTTTTGGTTGCAGCCATCTTTGTTGTTTGGTGGGCCGGGCTGGATTTGAACCCGCCAGCTCAGGTGTACGTGACTGGCGCCTTAGCCCACTGAGCCAAAGGCGCCGAGCCCAATTTGAAATATTTTCATCAAACTGGTTAACATAGGCAATTGTTGTATTGAATTACCACATCTC
>CAUYON010131563.1:0-10976 GCA_963573935.1 Arctocebus calabarensis
AAAAAAAAAAAAAAAAAAAAAAAATCATCCATCACAGGCAGCGCCTATGGCTCAAAGAGTAAGGTGCTGGCCCCATGTGCTGGAGGTGGCGGGTTCAGACCCAGCCCTGGCTGAAAACTGCAAAAAAAAAAAAAATTCATCTATCACAATCAATTAGGTTTTATCCCTGGATGTAAGGCTGGTGTAACATACACAAGTCCATAAATGTGATTCACCATGTCAACAGAAGCAAAAACAAAGACCATATGATCCTCTCGATAGATGGAGAAAAAGCATTTGATAAAATTCAGCATCCTTTTCTAATTAGAACACTTAATAATACAGACATAGGTGGCACATTTATTAATATGATTGAAATTAACTACAACAAACTCACAACGAATGGTACACTGAATGGAGTAAACTGACAGCTTCTCCCCTTAGCACTGGAACCAGATAAGGTTGTCCTCTGCTGCCCCTACTATTCAACATAGTGCTGGAAGTTCTAGCCAATAAAATCAGGCTAGAGAAGGAAATAAAGGGTATCCAATCCAAATGAGGGCAGAGGAGGTCAAACTCTCGCTGTTGCCGACAGTTTGATCTTATACTTAGGGAACCCCAAAGACTCCACCACAAGACTCCTGGAAGTTATCAAAAAATATAGCAATGTCTTACGATATAAAAACAATGCCCACAAATCAGTAGTCTTTATATATGCCAATAATGGCCAAGATGAGACGCTAATAAAGGACACAATTCCCTTCACAAGTAGCATCAAAAAAAGAAAAGAAAAAGGCTCGGTGTCTGTGGCTCAAGAAGCTAAGGTGCCAACCACGTACACCTGAGCTGGCGGGTTCGAATCCAGCCCAGGCCCGCCAAACAACGATAGCTGCAACCAAAAAATGACTGGGCACTGTGGCAGGTGCCTATAGTCCCAACTACTTGGGAGGCAGAGGCAGGAGACTCACCTGAGCCCCAGAATTGGAGGTTGCTGTGAGCTGTGATGCCACAGCACTTTATCCATTGTGACAGCTTGAGGGAGGGAGAGAGGTAGGGAGGGAGGGAGGGAGGAAGGAAGGAAAGAAAGAAAGGAAGGAAGGAAGACCTAGGAACATATATAACAAAGGGGTGAAGAACCTCTATAAAGAAAATTATGAACCCTAAGAAAACATAGCAGAAGAAATTGACAAATAAAAGAATATACCATACTTGATGGCTCGGCGCCCGTGGCTCAACGGGCTAAGGCACCAGCCATGTACACCTGAGCTGGCGGGTTCGAATCCAGCCCGGGCCCACCAAACAACAATGACGGCTGCAACCAAAAAATGGCCGGGTGTAGTGGCAGCCGTCTGTAGTCTCAGCTACTTGGGAGGCGGAGGCAAGAGATTCGCTTGAGCCCAGGAATTGGAGGTTGCTGTGAGCTGTAATGCCATGGCACTCTATCCAGGGTGACAGCTTGAGGCTCTGTCTCCAAAAAAAAAAAAAAGAATATACCATACTTGAGGCTGAGAAGAATCAACATGGGAAAATGTCTATACTACCCAAAGCAATCTACAGACTCAATGCAATTCCCATTAAAATACCAACATCATACTTCCAAGATCTGGAAAAAATAATTCTTCGCTTTGTATAGAACCACAAGAAACCACATAAAGCCAAGGCAATTCTTAGTAATAAAAAACAAAAGCCATGGGTATCACTCAACCAGCCTTTTGGCTATACTACAAGTCCACAGTGATCAAAACAGCATGGCACTGGCACAAAAATAGAGACATTGACATTTGGAACAGAACAGAAAACCATGAGATGAAACTAACCTCTTATAGCCTCCTGATCTTTGATAAACCAAACAAGAACACACATTGAGGAAAAGAATACCTATTCAATAAAAGGTCCTGGGGTAACTGGATAACCACATGTAAAAGATTGAAACTGGACCCGCACCTCTCACCACTTACGAAAATTAAGTCAAGATGGATAAAAGATTTAAATCTAAGGTATGAAACAATAAAAAGCCTCAAATAAAACACTTGAAGATCGCAGCCTGGGGAAAGAATTTATGAAGAAGACTTCCGTGGCAATTACAACAACAACAAAAATAAACAAATGGGACTTAAATAAATTGCGAAGCTTCTGTACAGCTAAGGAGACAACAACCAAAGCAAACAGACAACCTTCAGAATGGGAAAAGGCATTTGCATATTATGAATTAAACAAAAGCTTGATAACTAGGATCTGTAGAGAATTCAAACTAATCAACAAAAAAAGACCCAACAATCCCACAGATCACTGGGCAAGAGACATGAATAGAACTTTCTCAAAAGAAGACAGATGAATGGCTAACAAACATATGAAAAAATGCTCACTGTCCCTAATCATCAGAGAAATGTCAATCTACACTACCCTGAGATATCACCTAACCCAGTGAGAATGGCCCACATCACAAAGTCTCAAAGCTGCAGATGGTGGTGTGGATGTGTGGAGAAGGGAACTTTTACACTGCTGGGGTGACTGCAAACTAATACAACCTTTTTGGAAGGCAGTATTAGACCTCCCATTTGATCCTGCAATCCTATTACTAGGCATCTACCCAGAAGAAAAAGAGATCCTTTTATCATAAGGACATTTGCACTAAAATGTTTAATGCAGCCCCATTTACATTCGCCAAAATAGGACAGCGCCTGTGGGTCAGTGGGTAGGGCACCAGCCCCATATACAGAGGGTGGCGGGTTCAAACCCAGCCCCGGCCAAACTGCAACAAAAAAAATAGCCGGGCATAAAATGTGGAAACAGCCTACATGCCCACCAACCCAGGAATGGATTAACAAGTTGTGGTATATGTACACTATGGAATACTATTCAGCCATTTAAGAAAAAGGAGACGTTACAGCCTTTGTATTAACCTGGATGGAAGTAGAACACATTATTCTTAGTAAAGCGTCACAAGAATGGAGAAGCATGGATCCCATGTACTCAATTTTGATATGAGGACAATTAATGACAATTATTGACACGGTGGGGGTGAGGGAAGGGGAGAGCAGAGAGAGAAAGAATGAGGGAGGGTGGGGAAAGGAAGAGCAAAGAGGGAAGGAGCAAGGGGGGTGGGGTCTTGGTGTGTGCCACATCTTTGGGGGGCAAAACACAATTGTAAGAGGGACTTTACCCAACAAATGCAACCAGTGTAACTTGGTTTCTTGTACCTTCAATGAATCCCCAACAATAAAAAAAATATATATATATATATAGCCAGGCATTATGGCACCTGTAGTCCCAGTTACTCAGGAGGCTGAGGCAAGAGAATCACTCAAGCTCAGGAGCTGGAGGTTGCTTTACACCACACCACACTACTGAGGGCAACAGCTTGAGACTCTGTCTCAAAAAAAAACAAACCATGCTACATTCACCAAAATGCAGAAACACCCTAAATGCCCACCAACCCAGGAATGAACTAGCAAGCTGTGGTATGTGTATACCACAGAATATTATTCAGCCATTAAAAAAGATGGAGACTTTACATCTTTTGTATTCACCTGGAACACATTATTCTTTTCTTTTTTTTGAGACAGAGCCTCAAGCTGTCACCCTGGATAGAGTGCCATGGCAGCACAGCTCACAGCAACCTCCAACTCCTGGGCTTAAGTGATTCTCTTGCCTCAGTCTCCCAAGTAGCTGAGACCACAGGTGCCCACCACAGCACCTGGCTTTTTTTTTTTTGGTTGTAGTTGTCATGCTGTTTGGCAGGCCTGGGCTGGATTTGAACCCACCAGCTCTGGTGTATGTGGCTGGCGCCGAGCCTGGAACACATTATTCTCAGTACAGCATCACAAGAATGGAGAAGCGAGAATCCAATGTACTCAATTCTAATATGAAGGCAGTAGATCAGCTAATATAAGGGGTGGGGTAGGGGAATGAGGGAGCGGAGAGACAGAAGGAGGGAAGAGGATGGGAAGGGGGCGCCTGTGGCTCAAAGGAGTAGGGCGTCAGCCCCATGTGCCAGAGGTGGTGGGTTCAAACATAGCCCCGGCCAAAAACTGCAAAAGAAAAATGTTGTAATAAAAAAGCATATACATTAAAAAAAAAAAATGTGCCTACGCTATTGACACAGTTTTACCATCTTAATGGTAGTTTGTGTGTGCCAGCAGCAAAGAAGCCTGGAGAACAAATGGAGAAGAAATCATGAAAGGTTATTTTCCACAGCTTGTTGAGAACTGAAATTTCTCCCCACAAGAAGCTGTCAAAGCCTGGAAGAAATGGTAGTCAACTGGTTCAGGGTCTGGGGAATAAGGTGGATGAGGGAGAGTTTCCAACTCCAGCTTCTGTAGTTTGAGCCCCACTGTTTGTGGGATACTGCTGTCTTGCCAGATAATTAATCTGCCTCTACTGACCAATCTTGGCTGCTTCAACGGCAGCATCCTCATCGCTTCGTCCAACTGGTTGCAGTAGACATCCATTGTAATAGACTGACCAGGTTTCATGAAGTGGATAATACCAGCACTGGAACACCAGAGACCCATAACTTTTTTGGCAGGGGGGATCCTCTTGCCTCAGTTTTTCTATTTCTATTTTTAGGGGAGACAGAGTCTCAAAGCAACTTCAAACTCTTGGGCTTCAGCAATTCCCTTGCCTCAGCCTCCCAAGTAGCTGGGACTATAAGCGCCCAACACAATGCCCAGCTATTTTTTGTTGTTGTTGTTGCAGTTGTCATTGCTGTTTAGCAGGCTCCGGCTGGGTTCGAACCTGCCAGCCTCGGTGTATGTGGCCAGCGCCCTACCCACTGAGCTACAGGTGCTGCCACTTAGCTTTTTTTTGGTGAATATTCAGTTTTGGACACTGTTTAGCTCTTCATCTTTACCCAACCATTGTGCCAAACACTTGTGATTCTTAAAAAGAATCCTTTCTTCATCACACATAAGGCGATGTAGGAATGGCCTCCCTTCACGTCATGACAACAAAGAAAGGCAAGCTTTCTCTTCTAACATTCATTTCATTCATGCAGAACCCATCTATCCAGCTTATTTTCCTTGCTGTTTTGTTTCAAATGGTCCAATACTGCTGGAATAGTTACATCAAACCATGCTGTTAACTCATAAGTAGGCTGAGATGGATTTGCTTCCACTACAGCTTTCAGCTCATCATTCTCTGCTTTGGTCTCAGGTTGCCCACGTGGCTCATTTTCAAAATTAAAATCACCACAACAGAACTTCTCAGACCATGGATGTACTGTGCGTTATTAGCCACACTGTTCCTAAATAATGTTAATATTTCCACCTGTCTGTGCCTCGTTGGGTCTGTGACGGAACTCATAGTCAAAAATACAATAAGCTCCCCATTATCCAGAACTCGAGCAACCAGCATGCAAATCCAGGCCAAAAAATAAAAAATCAGAGTTTAAACTTGGGGTGCCGCACCATCAGTAAGC
This sequence comes from Arctocebus calabarensis, assembly GCA_963573935.1. Taxonomy (NCBI): domain Eukaryota; kingdom Metazoa; phylum Chordata; class Mammalia; order Primates; family Lorisidae; genus Arctocebus; species Arctocebus calabarensis. Next base: position 5,399 of record CAUYON010131563.1, read on the forward strand.
CCACATTTTATGCATCACACAGCTACCAAGTGTTCTCTGTAACAGTTTTAACTCTTAATGTGTGTTACCTGAAATTAAAGAATAATGTAGTGAGGCTCGGTGCCTGTGGCTCAATGGGCTAAGGCGCCAGCCACGTACACCTGAGCTCACCGGTTTGAATCCAGCCTGGACCTGCCAAACAACAGTGACGGCTGCAACCAAAAAATGGCCAGGCGTTGTGGCAGGCGCCTGTAGTCCCAGCTACTTGGGAGACGGAGGCAGCAGACTCACTTGAGCCCAGGAATTGGAGGTTGCTGTGAGCTGTGACACCACAGCACTCTACCCAGGGTGACAGCTTGAGGCTCTGTCTCAAAAAAAAAAAATTAAATAATGTAGTGAACTTGAACAGTGTATTGACTACATGTACAAAGCTGTTTTAAGATACAGTAACACTGTGTTATAGGAAGTGAAGTTTGCCTTTGTCTTAATTTGTTTTTAGTTACTGTATTTCACTATTAATTAATCAGGTCCACACACAGTTTATGGTGTGGAGTATAGAATCAGTTAGGCCCATTTTTAATAGTAACTCTCAAGCAACTGGAAACTACGTTTATCCAGAACCTACCAAGGCCCTTGGGTGCTGGACAACAGGAAGATTATTGTAACACAAATTTTTGATTTATCCAGTTTCACAAAAATTGCTCTGAAAAAAAATTTAAGTTTATACTTAAATTTATACTTAAACTTTGATTATTCACAAGCCAAAACATGCATTTGTGAAAATGACAACATACATTCATAGTAAAAAACAAAAACACAAAAACCCAAGGCATGTCAAAGTGAAATGTCAGCAACATCAACTGTCATCCTTAGCACTTAGGGAAATCAGACACTTCATGCTTAATTACCTAATGAGTGATCCTACCCAAGTGCAATTTCATGCCTGTAGTCCCAGCTACTCAGGAGGATTGATGCAGAAGCAACACTGAGCTCAGGAGTTCAAGGCCAGCCTGGGAGACCCTGGCTCTAAAACATCAGAGTTTCCTAGTACTTCTAGGAAAAAGCATGTAATCAATCAATCAACCAACCAACCAACCAATCAATCAATCACTAGATAGATAAAATAATCCTAATAATTTATAGCCCACTAAATAAGACTCCATGAATCCATAATAATATAAACGAATTGAGCCAGCCAGAACAATGGTAAAATCCCATCTCTATAAAAAAACAGAAAAATGAGCCAAGCATGGTGGCACCCACCTGTAGTGCCTGTAGTCCCAGCGACTCAGGAAACTGAGGCAGGAGGATCACTTGAGCCCAGGAGTTTGAGGTTGCTGTGAGCTATGATGACAGCACTGCCCAGGTGACAAGAATGAGACACTGTCTCAAAAAAAAGAATGAGGGGGAAAGTAAAAACTCTCCCTTATAATAAAATGTCAACTAATAAATACAGAAGGAATAATGGAACTAGAAAATTATCATGTAGCAAAAATCATATAATAATTGATTCTGAAAACATTTATCAAAAAATTCTGAAACTAGGGTCAAAGTTTAAAAGAAAAAGGATTTATTTACAGAGTTTCAAGCTATCTTCAGCAAGATAATAACTACAAAAGGGAGAGCCAGTCACAGTGGCCCCTGCCTCAAACTGTAGCACATTGGGAGGCCCAGGAGGAAGCATTGCTTGAGGGCAGAGGTCAAAACCAGCCTGTGCAAGAGTAAGGTCAAAACCACCCATCTCTAAAAAACACAGAAAAATCTGCCAGGCATGGTTACATGACTATAGTCCCAGCTACTTGGGAGGCAGGGGCAGGAGGATCACTTGAACCCAGTAATTCAAGGTTCCAGTTAGTTACAACAATGCCACTACACTCGGTAGTCTGGGCAATAAAGCAAGACCCTGCCTCACCAAAAAAAAGGAAAGGAAAAGAAAAGAAACATGGTAATGTGGCAGTGAAGAATCTGAGCCACATCACCAGTAACAGAACAGGTGGAAGCCATCTGCTTCCAGAAATGCTAACTAAGGACACCGTTTCTGTGATATTCCTGCATAACCTAAACTAATCACAAGTAAACATCAACAACCCCCAATGTGGAAGCAGTCTATCAAATAACTGCCTTGCAAGCGTTAGAAATGTCAAAGTCATAAAAGACAAAGACCGAGGAACTAACCCAAATTTAAGGAGAATGAAGAATATGACAACTAAATGTAATAAATAATCCTGGACTGGATCCTGGACCAGAAAAATATTTTCCCTTCTGCTATAACAGACATTAGCATAATTGATAAAACTTAATGAAAGTTTGTACACTGGATACTAGCATTTTCTTAATGTCAATTTCCTGATTTTCTAAATGTAAGATGGTTACAAAAGAGCACATTCTTATTTTTCAAGAAATATATAATGAAATACTCAGCAGCAAAGGAGGGTTGTCTACAATTTACATTCAAAAAGCTCAAGAAAAAAGTATCTGTGTATGTAAATGCATATTTAGGGAAGTGATAAAGTAATCATGATAAAAGGTTAAAAAAGGTTAAAATGGGTGGTGTCTGTGGCTCAGTTAATAGGGCGCCAGCCCCATATACCGAGGGCGGTGGGTTCAAACCCGGCCCCTGCCAAACTGTAAAAAAAAAAAAAAAAGGTTAAAATGTGGAGAATCTTGGTAAAGAGTATACTGGATAATTCTTTATACATATCCTTCAAATTTTCTCTCCGTCTAAGATTATTTCAAACTAAAAAGCTTTTAAAAAATTAATTCCCTGGGCGGCCCCTATGGCTCAGTGAGTAGGGCACCAGCCCCATATATCAAGGGTGGCGGGTCCGGCCCAGCCAAACCGCAACAACAACAAAAAATAGCCAGGCATTGTGGTAGGCGCCTGTAGTCCCAGCTACTCAGGAGGCTGAGGCAAGAGAATCAGCTAAGCCCAAGAGTTGGAGGTTGCTGTAAAATGTGATACCATAGTACTCTACCAAGGGCAACAACGTGAGACTCTATCTCTAAAAAAAAAAAAAAAAAATTAATTCCCAACAGACTGAGGATCTAAATATAAAATGTAAAATAAAAACTAAATATGAGGCTCGGCGCCTGTGGCTCAGCGGGTTAGGGCGCCAGCCACGTACACTTGAGCTGGAGGGTTCAAATCCAGCCCAAGCCGCCAAACAACAATGACGGCTGCAACCAAAAATGGCCGGGCGTTGTGGCAGGCGCCTATAGTCCCAGCTACTTGCGAGGCTGAGGCAAGAGACTCGCTTGAGCCCAGGAATTGGAGGTTGCCGTGAGCTGTGATGCCATGGCACTCTATCCATGGTGAGAGCTTGAGGCTCTGTCTTAAAAAAAAAAAAAGTAGAATTACCATATGATTTAGCAATTCTACCTTTCAGTGCATAACTAAAAGAACTTAAAGCAGGGCTTTGAAAAGATATTTGTACACCCATGTTCACAGCAAGCAGCATTATTCACAACAGCCCCAAAGATGGAAGCAATCCAAGTAGCTATTGATAGATGAATGAATAAACAGAAGCAGGCATATACATGAAATGGAATATTAAAGAAAAGGGAAAACAAATGCTACAACATGGATGAGCCTTGTGCATGATGCAGTCACAAAAAGACAAATACCATATGATTTCTCCTACATGAAGCACCTATGGTAGTCAGATTCATGAGAGACAAGGTAGAATGGTGGTTGCCAGGGGCTGGAGAAAGGGGAGGTACTATGCAATGGGTACAGAGCATCAGTTTAACAAGATGATAAATTGGAGAGATGGACAGTGGGGATGGGTGCACAATAATATGAATGGATTAAATAGCAATGAATTGAATGCTTAATGATTAAGATAGGGCCAGGCATAAGAGCTCACACCTGTAATCCCAGCGGGCGGGATTGCTTGAGGTGAGGAACTCGAGACCAGTCTGGGCAACATAACAAGACTTTGTCTCTACAAAAAAAAACAAAAAACATTTTTTCAATTAGCTGATCATGGTGGTGCACACCTATAGTCTAGCTGCGCAGGAGGCTGAGGCAGGAGGGTCTACCTAAGCCCAGAAGTTCCAGGCTGAAATGAGTTATGATCACACCATTGTACTCTGTCTCAAAAAAGAAAAGTTAAGATGATAAATATAACAATTAAAAAAAAATGGAAAAATCAAAAAGGCACAACAGGAAAAGGGGCCAGAGACATGAACAGGCACATCACAGAAGAGGACATCTAAACATCAGCACCTTAGAAAGAATCTATGCAAAGGCCAATGTCACTGGTAACAATACAAATGCAAGTCAGAGCCAGGCACACACACACCCCCTTCACACAGCCTTGAATGAAGGGCGACAAGGCAAGTACAAGTGATGATGGGAAGCGAGCAGGTCTGGACCTGGAACCTGCCTGAAGAAAGACTTGGCTCTGTCTATTAAATCTGAACCTGTGTTTACCCTATGACCCAGTATTTCACTTCACCTAAGGTTACAGAGCCAACACAAATGGATGCACTTTGGTCCTAAAAGACATTATTATTCTTAACAGCCACAACAGTATTATTCTTAACAGCCACAAAGGAGAAACTCCAAATGTTATCAACAGTGGAAAAGATAAACAAACTGTTGTAAACTCATCCCATGAATTACTAACTACCAGAAGTGAAAAAATTACCACTATATGCAACATACAGGCTGGGTGCCGTGGCTCATACTTGTAATCCCAGCACTTTGGGAAGGTGAGGCAACAGGATCACTTGAGGCCAGGAGTTTGACACCAGGCTGAGCCACAAGTGAGACCCTATCTCTACAAAAAAAACCAGAAAAATTAGCAGAGCATGGTGGCACACACCTGTGGTCCCAACTATTTGGGAGGCTAAGGCAGGAGGATCACTTGAACCCAGAAGTTTGAGGTTGCAGTGAGCTATGGTGACTCTACTGCCCTCTATCCCAGGCAACAGGGCAAGAGCTAACTCAAAAAAAAAAAGAAAGAAAGAAAGAAAAGAAAAAGGAAATGAGACACACGTAAAAAAGAACACAGCGTATGATTACATTTCTATATTGATCAAAACCTGGCAACATTAATCTCCAGCACTAGAGGTCCAGATGGTAACTACTTGTGGGAAGGACAGGAAGGGCAGCAACTAAGCAGGGGCACCAGGAAAGCTTCTAGCGCGGATGTGTTCTGCCTCCTGACCTGGGTGGTGGCTGCACAGCATGCTCACTTGGCAATGATTCAGTAAGCTTGACACCTACTGATATGTGAATTTCTCGATATGTGTGCTTTACTACACCAAAAAAGTAAAAACAAAGCAAAAAATAACTCTACACTTTCCAACTTGCCTTTTACACTAAGCTACTTGCAGGCTCTGCCTGTTTCCCTGTTTCTTTCTGTTTTTGCTACAAAATTCTGTAAATGCATGCCAGTTCCCACACAAAAACACCCCCATCAGCAAGAATCCAAAAACAAGAAATTAACAAAAGAACACATTTTTAGCAAATGGGAATCATTCGATTGAAACACTCCAGATGAAGTTAATGAAATACTACCACCAAAATACACATGCCTCTCAATGAAAGTTCAATTTCATAGTTCACAGCAGGCGTCCTTAAACTTTTTAA
>CAUYON010131564.1:0-21020 GCA_963573935.1 Arctocebus calabarensis
TATATAGTGATCAAGGAAATGCCATGAAGGATATCTGTAACAGTATGATCAAAATATTTCTGAATGTATATGAATCGTGCCCTGTGATTGCACCAATGTACATAATTATGATTCAATAAAATTATTAAAAAAAAAATAAAAAGTCAGCTTCTGTTGTCATGGATTGGAAAGCTGTATCGTTAAGATGTCAATGACCTACTGATTCAGTGTAATTACCACCAAAATCCCAATGGTATATTTTACAGAAATAGAAAAATTCACATGGAATCTTCAGGTATCCCAAACACTTATTAGACCCAACCCAGAACTGAATTGACCCACAATTCTATGGGGGTGTTTGGACTTGGACACTCGATTGAACTGCCTTGAGAGATCTTGGACCATTGTGCCCAAGCTATTGACTGAGCTGCCCAAAGAGGCTTCTTTTTGGCCTCTTTAACTATCTGAGTTAGAGAGAAAATTAGGGCAAGACCCAAAACACTCTTGAAAAAAAAATGAATGAAACTGGAGGTCTTAAACTTCCTGATTTCAAAACATACCTCAAAGCTACAAGAATCAAAATGGTAATCACAAGTGCCATAAAAACACAGATATGGACAAATGGAATAGAATAAAGAGCCCAGAAATAAACTCTGGATTATATAGTGACATTACCTTCAACAAAGGTGCTAAGACTACAGTAGAGGAAGACTCTTCAACAAGTAGTGTTGGGAAAACTGAAATATCTGCATGCAAAACAATACATTTAGATCCTTTATTAGACTATTGAGTTACTGACAGCATACACAAAAGTCATTTCAAAATAGATCAATGACTGAAAATGTGAAAACTTAAACTATAAAACTGCTAGACGAAAATATAAGGGAAAAACTTTATGACATTGAAAATGGCCATGATTTCCTGGTACAATATTGAAAACATAGACAACAAAGGAAAACCAGATAAATGGAATTATGTAAAGCCAAAAAAAAAAAAAATGCACTGTAAATTAAAGGATAAATTTAACAGAATGAAAAAGCAATCTATGGAATGAGAAAAAATGTTTATAAATCATATATCTGTTAAGAGATTAACATCCACAGGAGAGTGCTTGTATAAAGGATATAGAATTTCAGTTTTGCAAAAATGGAAACTTCTGGCAACAATGTAAATGTACTTAAAACTGCTGAACAGTATACTAAAAACTAATTAAGATGGTGAATTTCATGTAATTTTTTTTTTTTGAGAGTCTCATTATGTCACTCTCAGTAGAGTGCAGTGGTCTCCCAACTCACAGCAATCTGAAACTCTTGGGCTTCTGTGATTCTCTTGCCTCAGCCTCCCAAGTAACTGGGACTACAGGTGCCTGCCACAGTGCCCGGATATTTTTGTTGTTTTGTTGTCATTGTTGTTTAGCAGGACCAGGCTGGGTTTGATCCAACTAGTCCCAGTGCATGTGGCCGGCACTCTAACCACTGAGCTATGGGTGCTGAGCCATATAATGCACTTTTGCTACACACACACACACACACACACACACACACACACACACACACACACAGGTCAAGGAAGAGTTCAAGCCTAAAATGGGCTCCCCTAAACCCATAACATATTTGAAACATACCAAACTCTGTATGTGTATGTGCAGTGAAAAGGAAGTGAGGATATATACTATGTGCCTAAACTGATCCATTGAAGTCAACATTTCAGTATATTACTTTCTTTGTTTTTTTTTTTTTTTTTCCGCTAAGGTTTCCCTCAGTGTCCTCCCTTAGGTAGATATTGACTAATTGTTAAATATGACTCTCTCTAAATGCATGTGACAATATTAAAATATATTAAAGATCTGTCCTAAACCTGAAGAGAAATGGGGCTAAATAATTGGACTATACGTCTCCGGTAAGGTAGGCACTCTCTTTCTCGTGCCTTTTGTAGAACTTTGATTAGGGTCAGAGATCTTTAGAAGTTCTATACCAACTAACAGAGAGCTTTAGTAGAAGCAACATTGGGAATAGTCTAATATCTTCCCATTGATTTCATTTTACAATATCAGTATTTCTCCACAGGTGTATGCCAAATGTCCCTTTTAATTATCAGGATGAAGTTCAAATGTTAAATATTGAGAATATTGAAATGTTATATTATTTCAAGGGGGGTTGATTCAAACAAGCAGAGAGACAGACAGAGATAAAGATGTGTTGGTGTTTCAAGAGCATGGAATCAGTATTTAGGCTACTTTGTTCCAGTTTTGTCTTTATTACTAATATGCTCCTTACATTTCTTAAGTCTACATATTTTAGAATCTCTAAGTTGTGGATAATTATACCTAATTAGGTCATTATAAGAATTATCTTAGTAAAGGATTCTCTAGTAAAGGTTCTGGGATATATTGTCTTTAATAAATGATAAAAATAATTCATTGTCATTATTATTACAGTAATTACAAAAATAAATGCAAAAGTAATTATTGTATTATAGTAATTTTTAATAGTATAAACAATAAAGGGTAGACATAATAAATAATATTTATACACTGTGAGTGTAAATATTTCTAAATAGTAATTATGATGCAGTGTTTTAATATTTATATTCATCACATGGTTTTTAAAAATAGAAAAAATGATAATGTAATAATTTTGAGAATAACTCAAAGCTACCCTGCCAAGGTTATGCAATAATCCGGAAATTAATGACTATATCTTTTTGTTATGCATTATCAGCATCCCCTTGAGAAGTGCGTCACAAAGAACCAACCCTGTAATCCTGTACCTCTTTACGAGTCTGTAGCAGTTTGTCCACACTATGATTGGATTTGGTGGTGACAGTGGTAAAAGCTGGTAGTAAAATCTTTTCCTATTTCTCTTCACGCATAGTCAAGACACAGCATTTATTGGCCAATAAAGCCAGGGGGACAATATTACACTTGCTTTTATAGCACAGTGAGACTCTTTTGTATTTGCATAATGCTCTGACAATTTATAAAGCTCTTGCATGTACAGTAAGTTATTTGAACTTCACAGCAACCCTGTAGAATTATCTGTACTTTATTGCTGAGGAATAAAGTTCGACAGAGAGTAAAAGAAGCTTGTCCAAGATGAGGCAACAGTAAAATGTTTGAGTTGGGGCTTGATCCCTCCATCTTCAGTGCTTTTGTTATCATAGTGTTCTTTCTGCATAGCAGAGGATCAGTCGGCGCATGTTAATAGAACATGTAGAGACTCATGGAGGTCATCTGAACTTAAAATGATGTAAGTCAAATCAATGTAATACAATGCTTTCTTCCTAATATAGTTTGGGTCCAATTCATCATATCTATTTCCTATTCTATTCTCTACTCACTCTATAACCTTGTACAAGTGATCATCAGTCCAGCTAACCCCCAGCACCTCATTCTCTCCCCCTTTCCTAACATTCATCTCTTGTGAGCTACTTGTTTAGTGTTATGTGGCTCATGAAATTTTGCGGCAGTAGGAACCCCAATCATCACACTTGTCTGTATTTATTCTCCTTATAATGTGAAGTTTGGGTAGCTAACATCATGTCAGTTCTGTAACATGTCTAGGCTGTAAAAAGGCTTTCATATTTCTGCTCTCCTCTGCCATCACCAGGAGATAAATACGTCAAGCAAGGCCCCTAGTCACAGGAGAATAAAAAAAAGGACAAGTAGAGTCAAGCCTAAGTCAACTGACCTCTAGCTGTCTAGAAATGTGAGAAAGGATGTCAGCAAAAATGGTGGATTGAGGACCTCCAAAATTCCTCTGCTTTATTCCATAAAAGCAATGTAAACATGGTAAGAAATTGTCTGTACCAACACATTCAATACTCTGAAATTTATCAAAAGTTTGCAGTGTTTGTAGGAAAATATATTCAAGAAAAATGTCCTAACCTTGGTGAGAACTATAATCTTTATGGCATGTTAACTTATCTTATTTCTATCACCCCTGGTCCCTTAAAAACCAATAGCCTATAGTCACAGGAAAACAGCAAACTGGGGCAGCCACTGGAGGGTAGAAGGACCTGCAACTCCTTCAAGGTCCCATTCCCAGAGAACTAACATTAGCTCATGTTTAATGTGGTTCCTTAGATACCCCATTCATAATTCTGCCTTTATTTAACCTGACTCAGAGTTTTCCCCAGTACAAATGACTTTTTTCCCTGGGAACATTTGTTGAAAATAATCAGAGGCAATTTTTATTTTTTATCATGATTGTTGCATGGTGGGAAATGTCCATTTGGTGGGAGAAAATGATAGGCTGGCCAAAAAACTGAAAAACAAAATTGTGGCGTAAGATGTCCGTAGGGGGCTTTCACAAGTTCTGACATGGTCCAGGAATTGAGAAGACTGTGTGTGTGTGTAATACTATACGCATTTCCACTGACATCTCAAATATGGCTCATCTTGAAACTCTGCATGAGCAGGAAATTAAAAGTAAAGTGGAGTTCTGAATTTCCTAACTGAATGATGAACGTAGGTCCCAATACACACATACACACATACACAGTTCCTCAGAAAAATGATGCAAAACATTGATTACAAGCAGGTAAGGAAATCTCTGTTTAATTGTTAGCTGACCATAAACCTAACTCACACACATACACACACACACAAATGGCTTCAGAAAGTTCATACCACAAATAAATGTTATCATAGTATTCTTAGCATACAAGTAACAACAACAAAGTCCAGGATGGGTTAGCACCTGATTTCTACAGTTGTCACATTATATAATTCAAAGTATCCAGTTTTCAACGAAAAATTTAAGACATGCAAAAATTTAAAAAGTACAACTTTTACACAGGAAAAGTAGCAGACTACAGTAACTGGCCCTGAGGAAGCCCAGATATTGAATTTACTAGAGAAAAATGATCTATTTTAGATCCATTGAAAACATTAAAGGAAATCATAATTAAGAAACTAAAGGGAAGTATGAGAACAATGTTATATCAAACAGATCAGCAGTCTCAACCTGTGGGTCGTGACCCCTTTGTAACAATGTAAATACATCCTGCATATCAGATATTTACATTACGATTCATAACAGTAGCAAAATTACAGTTATGAAGTAGAACAAAAATAATTTTATGGTTGGAGGTCACTACTAAATGAGGAACTGTATTAAAGGGTCACAGCAACAGGAGACATTAGGAAGGTTGAGAACCACTGAAATAGATGATACCAATGAAGAGGAGCTATAGAAAAATTATGAAGTTAACAAATATAATAACTGAAGTAACCAATTCACTAGGGAAGCTTAATAGAAAGTTACATTTGATCCTACAGTCCCATTAGTACTTGATAGAAAGTTTCAGTAAGGCTTCTGTGAGAGCAGATAGAAGGAAGAAACAGCAAACTTGAAAAGAGGTCACTTGGAATGTGTGTCAGATCCCATCAGAGATCAGCAGTGCCGCTCAGCTGAGAGCCACTCACTTTGCTCAGTCAGCTTCCAGCCTTTCTCCAGATTTGAGTGCTAAGTAAATGCCTGTTGACTTGTGCTGTGAGCTTTGGTGGTTGGTTGTTATGCAGCAACACTGTGGCTATAATTAAGTAATACAGATTGTAAGCACCCCAGCAGTGGGAGGGAAAGAATCCTCCCTAACGCATGCTATGAACTGCAATATCATATTGATACAAAGCCAGGAAAAGATAAAACCAAAAAGAAAACTACAGACAAACATCCCTTTTGAACATTGATGCAAAATTCCCTACCAAATACCAGCAAATGGAATTCAACAGCATATTAAAAAAAAAAAAAAAAAACTGTGGAAGAAAGATAGTTTAACATATAGAATCAATAAATGTGATTCATTGCAAAAACAAAAACTGTGTGATCATTTCAATACATGTAGAAAAGGCATTTCCATAAAATCTGGGAGTCCTTCACTAAAAAAAAACTTTAGTAAAGTAGGCATAGGAGAATAGCTCATGGCATGGATGTGGAGAGACGGGAACACTTTTACACTGATGGTAGGACTGCAAACTAAAATCTTTTTGGAAGGAAGTATGGAGAATCTTCAAAGACATCAAATTAGACCTCCCATTTAATCCTGCAATCCCATTGGTAGGCATCTACCCAGAAGAAAAAAAATTCTTTTATCATAAGGTCATTTGCACTAGATGGTTTAACAGAGCTCAATTTCCAATTGCCAAAATGTGGAAACAGCCTAAACGCACCCCAACTCAGGAATGGATTAACAAGCTGTGGTATACGTATACCATGGAATACTATTCAGCCATTAAAAAATATAGAGACTTAACATCTTTTGTATTACCTTGGAGGGAAGTAGAACACATTCTTAGTAAAGCATCATAAGAACGGAGAAGCAAAAATCCTATGTACTCAATTCTGGTATGAGGATAATTGATGACCTAGTACAGTACATGGTAGGGGTGGGGGAAGGGCGTTACAGGGAGAGGGGTTAGAGGACTTGGGGTGTGACACACCTCTTGGGGATGGGACACAATTATAAGAGAGACTTTACCTAACAAATGCCAACAGTGTAACCTGGTTCATTGTACCCTCAATGAATCCCCAATAATAAAAAAAATTGGTGTATATGCATACACATACAAAAATATCACATGTACCTCCAAAATATTTACAACTCTGATATATCAATAAAAAGTATAAAATGAAAGAAATTTAAAAAGAAGGAAAATAGCTAAAAATTATGACAGCCATATTTGACAATACCCCAGCCAACCTCATAGTGAATGAGAAAACGTTGAAAAAATATCCCTTAAGAACTGGAACAAGTCAAGGGTGTCTACTATTATCACTTCTGCTCAACATAGAACAGGAAATCCCAGCCAGAGCAGTCAGGGAAGAGACAGAAATAAAGGGTATCCGAGTGGGGAAAGGGAAGGTCAAACTATCCCTGGTCACTGACAGAGATCTTCTATCTAGAAAACCCTAAAGATTCCATGAAAAGACTATTAGATTTAATAAATAAATTCAGCCAAGTCTCAGATTACAACATCAATGTACACAAATCAATAGCATTTTTACATACTAATAGCATTCAAGCCGAGTGTCAAATCAAGGACTCAGTACGATTTACAATAGCTTCGAAGAAAATAAAATACTTAACCAAGGTGAAAGATCTCTACAAGGAGAACTGTTAATTACAAACAATGATACAACAAATCATAGAGAACACAAACATAAAAAATTATTTGCACGCTCATGGATTGGTTCATCAACATTGTTAAAATATCCGTACTGCTCAAAGAGATTTACTGATTTAATGTAATCCCCATCAGAATACCGACATTATATTCACAGATCCAGACATATAATTCTATGTTTCTTTTGGGACCAAAAATAGCCAGAATAGTTTAGTTAAAGCAGACCTAAGCAGAAAGAACAAATCTGGAGAGATATTACTTTACTGAACTTCAAGTTATACCATAAAGCTATAGTAACTAAGATAGACGGTTCTAGTATGAAAGGAGAGACATAGACAAATGAAACAGCATAGATAACTTACAAATAAAACCATATAACTAAGATGACTTGTTCTTTGACCAAAATGACAAAAGCAAACACAAAAGAAAGGATGCCCTATTCAATAAATAGTGCTGGGAAAATTGGATAGCCACATGCAGAAAAATGTGGCTATGTCTTACTATATACAAAAATTAATCAAAGATGGATAAAGACTTAAATATAAGTGATGAAACCAAAAAAAAATTGGAAGTAAACATGGGAAATTCTCTTCTAAATATGAAAGAAATAAGCAAAGAAGTTATGACTAAGATCCCAAAGGCAAATATAACGACAAAAATAAATAAATGGGACTTAGCTAAGTTTCTGCACAGCAAAGGAAATAATCAATAAAATAAGTAGAAAACATACAGAATTGGAGAAAGTCTTCCCAAACTATACATCTGATAAAGAATTGTATCCCAGACCCTCTTAAAAAACTCAAACACACCAGTGAGGAAAAAGTAGACAACCTCAACAAAAGTGGGTAAAAGACAGGAACAGAAATTTTTTTTAAAGAAAACAGATGAATGGCCAATAAACATATGACGCACACTCAATACCATTATCATCAGGGAAAGGAAAGTTAAAAGCACAGTGGGATACTACCTCACCCATGTCTGAACAGGCTTTCTTAAAAAGTCATAACACAATAGATACTGGCATGGATGCAGAGGAAAAGGAAAGCCTGTACAGTTTTGATGGGATTTCAAATTAACACGTTTTCTACAGAAAATAATACGGAGAGTCCTGAAAGAAGTAAGAGTAAACTTATCATTTGATCCAGGAATCCCACTACTGGGCATCTTTTCCTTTTCCAAAAGGAAAAGAAGTCATTTTATCAAAAAGACACCTGCAGTTGAATGTTTATAGCAGCACAATTCACAACAACAAAAATGTGGAATCAAACTAAGTGCCCATCGATTCAAGAGGGAGGTAAGTGTACATGAACACACACACACACACATCCCAACATGGAGTACGACTCAGCCATAAAAGGATTGAGATAATGTCTTTTGTAGCCATGTGGATGAGAACTAAAGACTATTATCCTAGATGAAGTAGCTCAGGAATGGAGAACAAACACGACAAGCACTCTCTCATAACTGGGAGATAACAGTGGACACACCGGGACACAAAGAGATGTAAAGGTCATTGGAATCCAAGAAGGGGGACAAGTTTAACACTTACCTATTGTGTACCAAAAACACTACTCCAGTGATGTACACTCTAGAACCCCAAATTACACATGATCCAATGTATTCATGTAACAAAAGTAATTGTACGCCCTTAAAACTTGGAAATAATGAATAGTAACAAAATAAAATGGAAATTAACTAAACGGAATGCAATTTAGAGTCACTTTTACTATTTAACTCTGAATCTGAAAGATACATTCTTAATACTACGCCATACTTGTAGATAGAGTTTCCCTTGCTATTTGCTGATAGGTATTTGCCAATCTGGAATAGGAGAATCAAAACATATGAGTGCATTATTTGTTATGTTAAAATGCCTCATATTCCCATCTGATTTTTTACAAGGAAGATAAAACCATACACTGGGGGAAAAAAATCTCTGTTCAATAAATAGTGCTGGGGAAACTGGATGGTGACATGTAAAAGATTAACACAGGATCCACATCTCTCACCACACACAAAAATTAGTTCAGGATGAACAAAAGACTTAAATGTAAGACAAGAAACTACAAGAATTCTAGAAGAAAATGTTGGAAAAACTCATACAAATATCAGCATAGGCAAAGAATTTATGAAGACCCCCCCAAAGTAGCACAGCAACAACAAAAATAAATAAATGGGACTTGATTAAATTTTTAAAAGCTCTGCATAGCCAAGGAAACAATTGTTAAAGTAAACAGACAACCTACAGAATGGGAGAAAACATTTCATGTTCTACATCAGATAAAGAGCTGATAATAAGAATCTACAAAAAATTCAAACAAATCAGTAAGAAAAAAAAATCAAATAACCCAATTAAAAAGTGGGTAAAAGACAACAACTTTTCAAATGAAGATAGTCTAACGGTCAACCAACACATGAAAAAATGCTCAACATCTCTAATCAGGAGGGAAATAAAAATCAAAGCCACAGTGACGTATCACCGAGCTCCAGTCAGAATGGCTCTAATCAAAAAGTCCCAAAACAAGTGCTGGCATGGATGTGGAGAGAAAGAAACACTAATCCACTTATGCAGTGTGAGACTGCAAACTAGTACAACCTCTATGAAAAGTAAAACGACACGGGTGGGGTGGGGCATTAGATGACTGTCAGTGATCCAGTCCAGAGAATACTGCTGAAGTCCCTTTATCAGGCATAATTAATAGGACTTAAAAAAGATTTTTCAATCTCCATCATTTTCCTACCACACACAAACATTAAGCAAACATTTACCAAGTGACCATTAGGAAATATACCCATTAGTCTGGGTGCAAGGAAACAAACTTAAATGCAAAACAATTCCTATCTCCAAGCAGCACATAGTATATAACCCACAGGGAAATAAAAAACAAAAAATATATAGTACTTAATGAAGTACTGTACATTGATAATAGAACGCACAACCCATCTTGAGGAATTCAGAGAAGGATATTTGGAAGGAGTGAAGCCTGAGATGATTAATAATGGAACAACAGAAGTTAAGAGACAAGATGACGAAAAGTAACATAACAACTGTCTGGACAGAATGTCCAGGCAGAATGAGCAACAAGAGGATTCTGGAGCTCTGACCTTTACATCTTTAAAGTAATGATGAATGGGCAGGGGATGAAACTAGCAAGTGGATTGTGTAAGTAGGAACTAGATAGTGGAGAAACTTACTAGGCCATGTGAAAGAATAGCCTGTCTCCCATTGGAAATTACAAACGTCTAGAAGATATTTGAGAAAACAATAAAAAAAAAAAAAACCCAAATGGAAGAATGGGATAGTTGGGGTTGCTTTTTAGAGAATATGTACTAGAAGTCCTATAGATGATGTCAAAGATAGGAGATTTGCCAGCAGCTAATTTTAGACACTAGAAGAAAAGAGAAAAAAGAAAAGATGATGGTATCCATGCTAATATTCCATTCTGAGGGTCTTGCCTGTAACTCCGCATGCAAATGTTAAGATTTTTGATCACTTCATAATCAATATCTTACTTGAGTTCTTTTTCGTTTTACTTTATTTTTTTCAGTTTTTGGCCAGGGCTGGGTTTGAACCCACCACCTCTGGCATGTGGGGCTGGCGCCCTACTCACTGAGTCACAGGTGCTGCCCTCATTTTACTTTAAAATGGCTCAGCAATCCTCAGTGATTGAACTGCCCGAAGGAATAGTTAGTGGTCCAACGTTTTAGAAAAGGTTACCTGATAAAAAGACACACCAATAATGAACTCCTGTTTCAAATCTGGGCTCACTACCAGGCATCCTATAACACAAACAAGCCTGCAAAGTACGTTTCCTCTTCTTTGGCTTTGATTCCTCTTTCCCAAAAGAGTGGTTACGCACACACTGCAAGATTCGGTGTCATAGAATAGATTATTTATTAGGACACAAAAGGCAGGAATGAAAAACTATCTCTGTGCATCAAAATCTGTTTAGACAACTAGAGGGCCTGCTTTGCTTTTGAAGAACAAGTTCCCTGGTCCTTACAAAGTCAGTGGAAAATACAGATAAAGAATAAAGGGACTTTTTTGCCTGGATTTTAAACATTAAAAATGCTTTGATGAAAATAAATATATTTGAAAACTGAGACTTTATTGGAAATTCACTTTTAATTTTCAAACTGAGTTTTTTATTCTACACCCACATCTTATACACATAAGAAGTGACAGAGTTTAAAAAGGGTTCTAACCAACTGAAATCAGACTGAAGACTCACCAAAGACCGTGTAGCCATTTCAGGAGAGAGAAATCTCTAAGTTAGACATCATTCATAATGATTGACAGAATGTTGCTATATTAGAAATGTAATTAACAAAAAAAAAGCATTAAGAATCAAAGATCACAGGATCTAAAATTATAAAAAGAAAAAGGAAAAATGTAGTGGTTGGGCAAGTGAAAACAAAATTTAATAATAATTCTCATCAGTTGTGAAGGACCTATCTTGAGTCAAAAGATTAATATGTATTAATTGATTGATTATCACAATTATTCCTCTCTGTCAACCTCCTTCCATCTTGAGACACAAATTAAGAAAGTATAAACACTCTCTCTTAATACTTCCCACTGTGAGATGAGAGGATACACAAACTAAAATGTGAACCCAGTTCTTCTTGACTTTAAAGTTTGTTTCCTTCAAAGTACGAGAGGTTTCTCTTCTAAATTACAGTAACTGCACTTTTCAGAGAGGAATGGAACAGGAAAATCATTACTTTAAGGCAAGGAATTCCTGAATAATAAATTTTTTCAGCAAAATTGAACTTACACTTTAAATACTACCAAGACAAAAATGAATGGACAGGTGGAGTCCGGGTAAGTGCTCAGGCAGGCTCAGTCACGAGCTGAGGAGCTCTCTCTGAACTTCAGTATCACAATGTACACATTACAATTTGAGCACCAGAAAAATGACAGATCTCCACATGTATGGATCATCTTCTTCAGGGACAAACATGAATAGTCAAAACCATATTGCTCAATCTGTGAATGCTAAGGGCTTCTGAACTTCTGTAGAAAGTTTAACAACGATTCCTCATAATGTTTTGCATAGTTGTTAAAAATAATGTGCACTTATTAATTTCATTACAAATATTCTCCATAATTTCTGGGATGATATTATTTAATCAGTTAGTAACAAAAGAACAACCTTGACAACAAAACTGTTTAATATGTCCAGAAGCAAAAAAGTATCCCCTGCCAATTATTCAAAGGCTGTCATTTGCCTTTTGAACAACCTGGAAACAGAGATAATAAACAGTCTACAGGCAGCTGGGGAAATTTGGGGACAGCTAAGATAGGCAAGGTTATAGACAGAGGCAAGGAATGGAGAGTAATAGAATAGCAGATTCATCCTTAAAAACAGAGGCAACAGTTTCTACTTTCAAATTACACAAATAGTATTATCGGATCCTGATTCATGGAGCACAACAACCCCACCCTCCAAAAAGCCCAACAACAACAAAAAAGTCTATATATATTTAGAAAAAAAATGTGAGGCACATTAGACATTGATAATTTACAAGGCACAAAGTTATTTAGCATGGATACGTCACCCACCCAACCATTGTTATTGTAATTATGGAGGTCAGCAGTGATGGAGACTGTTTTTAAAAATATTTTTTATTAAATCATACAGATCATGTATACACTAATGCATTAATGGGGTACAGTGTGCTGATTTCCTATAGTATTTGGAATGTTTACATTGCACTAGTTACTCTTATCCACACACTCAACACTTGTAGTCTCATGAGAAGGAAAAGTTATGTGTATAAATGTATACCTAAAACCTGAGGTTTTTCCCACTGTATAAGATGAGATATTATGAGAGGGTTAATATTGAGAAGCCCTGAGAAGAATTGCAGGAAGACAACTTGGAGGATGTGGCATTTGTATGTCTACATTTCTTCCACATGTGCTTCAAAAGTCCATTCAGAATTTCAGAGTGTAGGTGAAGGGAAAGAAAAAATTAGAGCTTCCCAGCGAAGAAGAAAATAAAAGTACAAAAAAAAAATGCATTGATAGTTTGAATGTGATTCTTAAGCGTGATATTAATATACCAAGAGTTTTTTCTTAAGTAACTCCCCCAAATTTTAGTTAAAATATTAAAATTTGTGAAGAATTTTCTTTGACTATACCTTGGAACAAAATCAAGGTTATGCTTAAAATAGTTGGGTCTACCTACACAGTTAAGGATAGGATTAAAAAGCAAAGATATGTCTAATAGGCCTCATCACAGAGGTTGCCAGGTTTTTAAATTGGGGAAGATATCCTAGGACAGTGAGACTCAGGCTTCCAAGAGAGAAACCAAAGTCAGACTAGATTCAGCACAAGGTGACATATATTTGGTAAAGTTACTAAATCTTAGTGAGTGGAAAGGAAAGCATCAGGGGCCTTGGGAGCAGGGGCGTAAGCCACAGAGTTGTTTACTCTTTTCCAGCCCTGTCCACACTGGGGTGAATGCACTCTCTGGTCTGCTTCTTCTGCATGGATGGAAATGCTGCTGTTGGCAGCATCCTTATTCACACCTCCTTCCCCAACTTAAAAGAATGGAAGCTCAATATTTTTTTCCTATTCCAAATTCCAATATTAAAAATAACAACAAAAGAGCGCTGATTTTTCCATCAACTGGAGCAATGAGAGTGAATTATTCTGATTGGTTGGGCGAGGGTCAGACTTCCAGTTATGTATAACAATCATGAAAATGACAGCATTCACTCTCACAGTCAGACTTTGTAGAAATAGATATTTGACGAGTAAGGTTCTTATAGTTATGGGCCACTTAACAATGGAAATACGTTCTGAGAAATGCCTTCTTAGGCTAGTGCATGTCTGTATAAACGTCACAGAGTGTGTACTTATACCAACTGAGGGCGTATACCCACTGCGCGCCTACACTACATGGTATAGACTACTCCTTCTAGGTCACAGTCCTATACAGCATGTTATTGTACAGAATAGTATAGGCAATTGTAACAGTATAATTACTAGTGTATCTAAACTTACCTAAATATAGAAAAGGTACAGAAAAAATACAGTATAAAAGAGTTACAAATGGTACACTTGTGTAGGGCACTTACAGTAAATGGAGCTCATGGAGAAAAAGTTGATCAGGGTGAGTCTGTGAGTGAATGATGAGTGAGTGTGAAGGCCTAGGACATGACTACATTCTACTGTACACTTTATAAAAATTGTATGCTTTGTCTACACTAAATTTATCAATTTTTGTCTTCAACCATATCGTATTTTTACTATTTTTACTTTTGAAACTTTTTAATTTTTTTCACTTTTTAACTCTCTTGTAAAACTTAGCATGCAACATATTGTACAGATGTACAAAAGTATTTTCTTTTCATCCCTTACTCTATAAACACATGGGGTTTTTTTGGTTTTTGTTTTTTGGGGGGAAGGGGACAGAGTCTCACTCTGTCGCCTTTGGTAGAGTGCTGTGGCTTCACACTCACAGCAACCTCAAACTCTTGGGCTTAAGTGATTATTTTGCTTTAGCCTCCCAAGTAGCTGGGAATACAGGTGCCTGTGGCAATGCCTGGCTATTTTTTGTTGCAATTGTCATTGTTGTTTAGCTGGCCCCTGCTGGGTTCGAACCCGCCAGCCTTGGGGCATGTGACCTGTGCTGTAACCACTGTGCTACAGGCACTAAGCCTAATATTTTTTTTAACTTTTAACCATTTTGTTCAAAATAAAGACACAAAGACATTAGCCTATGCCTACAAAAGGTCAGGATCATAAATATCACTGTCTTCCATCTGCACATATTGTTCCAGTGGAAGTTCTTCAGGGATACATGGAATTGTCATCATTTTTTTTTTTTTTTTTGAGACAGAGCCGCAAGCTGTCACCCTGGATAGAGTGCCGTGGCATCACAGTTCACAGCAACCTCCAATTCCTGGGCTCAAGCGAGTCTCCTGCCTCTGCCTCCCAAGTAGCTGGGACTACAGGCGCCCACCACAACGCCCGGCCATTTTTAGGATGCAGCCACCATTGTTGTTTGGTGGGCCCAGGCTGGATTCGAACCCGCCAGCTCAGGTGTACGTGGCTGGCACCTTAGCCTGTTGAGCCACAGGCACTGAGCCTGAATTGTCATCATTGATAATAATTCCTTCTTTTGGAACACCTACCAAGGACCTGCCTGAGGCTGTTTTACACTTAACTGTTTTTTTCACAATTACAAGGAGTACATTCTAAAATTAACAATTAAAAAGTATAATATAGTAAATTCCTAAACAAGCAACTTGGTTATTTATTATTATCAAGTATGTACTGTACAACACGGTTATTTATTATTATCAAGTATACACTGTACAATTATATGTGCTACACTTTTATACAGCTGGCAGCATGGTAGGTTTGTACACTGGCATCACTATAAACATGTGAGTAATATGTCACAACAATGTTATGATGGCTGTGATGTGACCGGGCGATTAGAGCTTTTCCTCTCTGTTACATTCTCATGAGACCACTGCGCTTTATGCTCTCTGTTGTTGACTGAAATATCATTATACAGCTGCAGGGCATGACTCTGTGTGTGTGAGGTGTGTAAGCCTGAGAACCAGAGAGGCTGATGGTATAAATCCCGGTCGGAGCATTGGGGACAATAAAATGAAATGTCCCAGGTTAAGCTGGTAAGCAGGAAGAAGAAAGGAACAAATTTGTCCTCCTTCCTCAGCCTTTTCTTGTGTTCATTTCTACCCATGCAGGGGAGGGCAATCAACTTTATTGAGTCTATGTATTTAAATGCTAATCTTATTCTGAAATGCCTTCGGAGAAGCACACTGAAATAACGTTTAATCCATACACCTGTGGCCAAATTGAAGTATAAAATTGACCATTGCAGATATTGAATTTGCTTTTTCTTAATAGTATCATGAGCATTAAGACCTTACATGTAATGTAATTAAAAGAATAGTATTAATAAAGTTCTAGACATCTTACACTGAAATTAGAGAGTATAATGTTTGCACAAATGTGTGTATGACCCTCCATATAATCATATCTTGTGCACAATGAGCCTATTTCATAAAGTCTTAGTTATTGAGATCCAGAAACTTAATTATAAATTTCCTTCACAAACCTTTTCTGGAAACCTGCTGCTATTGTAGGAATACCATTGTTTGAGTTCCTGCCCCACATTTATGAACATCTAGCATGATATGAGAAATAACATGGAATTCATTTTTAAACTGTCTCATGAAATTGTCCCAGGCCACTTGGCTGGTAAATGACACAGACAGATTTAAATTCAGGTCTGTTTGGTGGGTTGGGAAGAATATGAGCTGTGGCCCAACTGCCACACTCTTACCTGATCAGATCAACAAATACAAAAGTCCTTTCAAGTGTAACATGAAGCTGCACCAGGCCAACATCACTATTATTCTGAAAGATGCATTTCTCATTTTTGATATGAGTAGAATAATGTAGCTGTATTATGCAGGTTTCATAATGACAAGACAAAGAATTTTAGGACACTGGAGGTTGTTTAATGATTATTCTATAAAATTTCCAGTAGAATTCAAGAAATTGCAAAAAAAATGATAATGATGGAATATAAGGAAAATTCTATAAGCTTACTTTTGTATAGGATTGGAGGAGGAGAGGTATACAAGTTTAATGCTAAACATAAAAGCTTTCAAAGCTCCAAATAGTCTATTTAAAACTCTGAATTCAGAGTTAAAGCAGTTATACCATAAGCCACGCATGATTTATAGATAGGTAGACATAGACATACAAAGATATAGATAGGAGTATTTATTGAATTTTCATCCAAGCGAGGTAACTTTCTTCTTTCCTAACATCACACACACATAATTCTGCCTAAACTAATCAAAATGAAATTATTTATTTTTCTATTTTTAATAAAGTTTGCTTTGCTATACTTCACAAATACTTTTTTCTTTATCTTTTAGAGAAAAATTCTTCAAACCAGATGTTCGGTCTTAATTAATTCTTATCACAGAAACATCTCTGTCATAAAGTATTTTTCATAGTTGAATAGTATTATGTAAGTCCCTTTGTTTACTGAATTACTAAAAGAATGATTTTTCATGAGCGAAGCAGTCACTGTAATTTTATTTCTTCAACTTCCCTGGCACTTAAAAGCAATTATAACATTTAGGCTATTGAGTCTTCACTGAAGCAAGAGACATGTTTGTTTTAAAGCCTGGCTTTCAAAAAAATGAATTTTTATGTTCTACAGTATTTAACTTCAAAATAAATATTGCAGAACTTACATTTGACAGAAGGCTCTTAATCTGGATGCTTAGAACCTGGATCACCATCAAGGCATCCAGTTGACAGAAGTTTTCATTACCTTTCTTTTTCTTCCCTTGTATCCCATCTCACTTCGCCAAAATATCAAGTAAACTCACCAGATACTTACGCCACAAAAACTTTTTTTTTTAAAGAAGAAAAGCACATTCAATTAGATGTCAGCTAGGAAAGATGATACAACTATGATCTAAATGTTTTTGAAAATGTTGAGGAGATAAACAACAAACCACAGCATGGTCTCCTCCTCTCTCTCCCATTGCACACACATACTCAGAAATTTAAAATAGAACTGAATTTCTTGAAAGAAAAGTTTCCAGTCACAGAGTCACTACAACATGGACAAAACCGAGTTTGGTGTTATTGTATGTTAACTTTAGTTTTTTTTTTGAGACAGAGCCTCAAGCTGTCACCCTGGATAGAGGGCTGTGGCATCACAGCTCACAGCAACCTCCAAATCCTGGGTTCAAGCGAGTCTCCTGCCTCCACCTCCCAAGTAGCTGGAACTACAGGCGCCTGCCACAACACCCGGCCATTTTTTGGTTGCAGCCATCATTGTTGTTTGGCGGGTCCGGGCTGGATTTGAATCCGCCAGCTCAGGTGTACGTTGCTGGCTCCTTAACCTGTTGAGCCACGGGCGCCAAGCCTAACTTTAATTTTGAGAACAATCCTTCAATGGCTGAGAACGGTGAGTGAATGATGATGTAGACAGGATTTGAACTCAGGCTGTCTGACTCCAGGCGCTTAAGTAATTTGCATTATATCACTGTGTCTCCTTTCCACCTTGACTGAAAAATATTGATTCACAGAGTTTTTAGTTTTTCTCTGAATTCACAAGGGTTTTTTTTTATGGTTTCAAGTAGAATGAGCAGATTCATTTTTATCTAAATGTACCATCAGACAAAAACATTCAAATTCATCAAATAACCTCAAACTAATGTGCATGAATGCATATGTGTGTCTGTGCGTGTTTTCAAGTTGTATTTTATTTAATAAAAGCATTGCTTTCCCCCTTCCTCATTAGATGGATTAAACATGCTGATTCTCCTTCTTCTTTTTTCAAATTATCAGGGACATGTGTCTGATTATATCCATTTATCTATTTAAATTTATCCCACTTTTACGATACAGTTTGACTGATACTAGGATTAACCAATGTAATATCCCCACATTAAAATGTAAAGAATATATATTTTTTTCTCAATAGCAAGCATGGATAGTAATATGATAGTTTTCCATTTTTTCTTTTGCTGCTTTAACTCCTCTTCACTTCTCATTAATCTATTAATAGTACTGGGGAAAGGAAAGCTGTACTTCGAGGGTAAAAGGGGTTAATAGAAAGGATAACTTTTATGATTTTTCAAAAATAATGTATTCATTCACTCAGCAAATATTTCATGATTGACTTCTATGTTCTAGGAACTATGTTAAGATCAAGGTTACCGTGATGAGAAAAAACAAGCAAATTATTACATATACATGTGCATATATGTTTTATAAAATGATAGACACAAGTGTGTATATTTATCATGTATAGCGTAATAGGTTGGGGTAAATATGCATTGTAAAAAGAATGATTCTAGCTAATGAACATACACAGTACCTCACAGAGTTATTTTTGTGGTAACAGCATTTAAAGCTGCGTTCTTAGCATAGACGAATTATTATAGATCTTATAAAAATGCTTTAAAAGTTCTTTATAAGGATGATGGAATGGAAAGCATTATATGATATTTAATAAGTGCTTTGGAATTATTTTAGAGCAAAACAATTTTTGCTGTTAAAGGTATAAGCCAATTGCAAAGTATCATCATGCTATGAATTAACAGGCTTTCAAATATTTTTACTAATTTATTCAAGTCAACCAAATAAGCCCATGAAGAAAAGAGAAACCTTTTATGTTGCTTGAAAATGACATTGATGAAAGGCATGCATAACGACATTTTGATCACAAACAATTTGAGAATTTAATCTCTGTATACTGCAGAATAATAAATACATTTTCTACTTGCTTTTGCCTGACAAGCAGCATTGAGTATTGCCTAAGGGAGAGAAAATCTGTGTGACCACCAAGCATGGCCCATTGTTTGAACATTAGTTTCTCCTCAACTCACAGCCTCCCATGTGTTGTAGTTGTGTGTTGAGTGGATGGATAAAAGCTCTGGCACTGAATTTCACTATAGAAACCAATCTTTTTAAGTTGTGAAGATATTGCTTTGTGCAAAAATGCCACAGCTTTACTTTGAACTTGTAACAATCAAAGCAATATTATTTTTCTCCTTAAAATAAATCATTGTTGGGATTACTCACATCATTCCCATCGTAATCAGGAGTTATAATTGCCTCACACTTTTGAATCAAGTGAACACAAGAATGGCTCTGTTGTATGAAGTAATACAACAGTTAACTCTTGTGCTATTCAATCATTCTGTGAAATAGAACACACTCTTTCTCTCTGAACATGTAATAACCAGTGCAGTCACCTGAAAAGGCGGATAACTCCTGATCAATAAGGACTGTAGCCTTCATGAAAATAACTAGAAAGAGAGAGTAAAAAAAATAAAAGTGTCAATCAGAAGAAAGACTAATCAGCCTTGTTCAGAAGATATGATTTGAGGGTGAAGAAGAGGCAGGGAAGTGATGGCGAGTAGTGACCTTTGAAATAATGCCCTTTGGGAGATTCAAGGACACAACCTGTCAAACTCCCTTTAATCATTCAAATCAAGAACGATTAATTACAATTGTCCCAGTACCTCTGTGAAACAGCTTGACTAGGACAGGAAGAAGATTGTGTCTCTGTTTTAGAACACTGACCTACACCAAGGCAATGCCAACAAATGGAGCACCTGGTGAGGCATTGCCCTGAACAGTTACTGGAACTTAATTACAGTAATCTGCCTGTTATCCAGCAGCCATAGAGATGGACAGATTCCAATAAATGTTTCCAGTTGCTTGAGATCCACTATTAAAAATAGATCTAATTCTGTAACCCATACTCTACCACACAATACCACAAACTCTATCAACTTGATATTAATATCGAAATACACTAATTAAAAGTAAAATAAGACACAGAGACAAACGTCACTTACCTAACATCGTTTTATGGTTTAATAAAACAGCTTTGTAAATTCAGTGTGGAATTTAAGTCGACTGGCATTTGATAAGTTTTTCAATTTCACTACCATTTTTTTTCTTTAAGTAACACATATGAACACTTAAAACTATCAAAGCAAACATATTTGTCCCACAAATATGTTGGGACCCTTGGGAATGATGCACAAAGCATCTAATGGCAAGATAGACTATGTTTAAACTCTGATTTGGGGGAAGGGAACAGGCTACCTGTTGCTTGCTTGAGTTCTGATTAACAAGGAGTTTACTGCACTTGAAAATTACTTATTAAAAATAACAAATTCATTGGGCGGCTCCTGTGGCTCAGCAAGCAGGGCGCTGGCCCCATATACCAAAGGTGGAGGGTTCAAGCCCGGCCTCGGCCGAACTGCAAAACAAAAAAATAGCCGGGCGCTGTGGCGGGCACTTGTAGTCCCAGCTACTAGGGAGGCTGAGGCAAGAGAATCGCTTAAGCCCAAGAGCTGGAGGTTGCTGTGAGCAGTG
>CAUYON010131565.1:0-12878 GCA_963573935.1 Arctocebus calabarensis
AGGACTGCATCCTCTTATCTCAATTTGTCAAAATCTTTAGTCATTTGGTCTTTGAATTCCTTGACTTCTTGAGACAATTTTTGAAATGCTCCCAGAATTTCTAATTCCAACTTTTCCTCTATTTTATTGATCTTGTTTGCAATCCAAATTCTGAATTCACCTTCTGACATATCACCCATCTGTTTATGATAGGATCGTCATTTGTGTCCACCAAATTGTTCCTTGGGTGAGTTGATCTACTCTGGTTGTTCATGTTTCCAGAGCTTTTCCACTGATTCCACCCCATGATTATTTAGCACTGTTTGGCTGGATGAGTAGATAAGGATAAGTTGGGTTGGGGGTTCTTAGGAGTAGTTATTGACCAGTCCTTTGCCTGAAAGCTGAGACTGGTGTCTGTACCTTTTCCCCTAGAGTTTTGCTAGGGACCTGTACAGTGCTACTGCCTGCAAAACTGGGGGCCTTCTTGGTGTGGTGCAGTTAACTGGCTCTTTCTTATTTTCAGCTGGTCTCTGTCTTACCGTAGAGAATCAGTTACTCTGTGTTGGAGTCTGAGCTGTGGAGAAATACCAGCAGTTAGATCACCACACCCCCTACAGACAACAATTGGAAAAGGAAAATCAAACCTTCCCATTACCACACACCCAGTGTACCACGTTGCAAAGTCCTCAGGTGATTGGCCCAGCCGAAGAGGTCCCAAACAATTGTCCCAGCCAGTACCAACCTCAAATAAAAGAGTTGAAAAATCTCTGGCAACTAAATAGCAGGAGTCTCATGGCAGCTATAGTATAACTCGTTCTGGTGTTCTGTGAGCTCAGGAGGGCCCCACCAGCAAGTAAATTAGTCTGGGGAGGCTGATGCCTCCTTCCTCACCTTGCCCCGCTGTCAGACCCAGTCTCTGGTAACCCTGCAGGGCTGTGATCCAGTTCCCTCCAATGAGCAGATGCTCCAGAGGTTTGTGCCTGTTTGGGTCACACGGTGGGGTCTGTGGCTCCTCGGCCAATCCGCCAGACTCTGTCACTGTTTGGCAGGGGGAGGTGAGGCCTAAAAACCTGGGTACTTGATAGGGGCTGGGGCAATTCACTCGGTTTCAGCCCTGTCCCTGATTGATGTTGCTGATAGAAAAGAACAAGTTCACAGAATTTTTCCCTTGTGGATCAGACGTTGGGCTGAAAATAGGTCTCCCTCAGTCTGTGAGTTCCAGCCCTTTGTCTCTGCTTCATCCCCTGAGGGCCAGGTCCATCTGAAGCAGAGTAAAGCTGTCTCTGCTGGGCTTTCTAAGCATGTGTATTCTAATCTCCATGCTCCACCCCAGCCGGTACCACCTCAGGCTTACCCTTCACTCCCGAGTCTGGTGGCTCTGCAGCAGGACTGCTCTGCTGGCAGCTGCAAGCAGAGACACTGCCCAGCTTTCCCTGGCCACCCCGAGAGACTGAGAGTGTCTCCTCAAAACATCCCCAGGGGTGCAAGCCCCACTGCCATTGTTTCTGCCACTGTGGCTGCCGCTCTGTGCCTCAGGGGACCGCCTCTCCGGATTCGGCCTTCTCTCAGCTCACTTTCCCCTCATCACTCCCAAGCTGGATAATTAGCACAGATCAGTAACAGCCCATGCCCTATCCACAACCCTCAAGAAAATGTCCAAGAATCTGGACTCCACTGGGGACAGACCTCCAGTCCTCAGGGTGAGAGTGGAGGGGAGTGCTGGGAGTTCAAACTTGTAGGTAGAGAACCTATACAGTTTTATAGTTTTATGCATGGTAGGAGAGTGCCATGGCACCCTAGTCAGAGAAGGAGGTCTCTCCCGTGGGGTAGAGTGGGAGGATGTCAGAACTCTGCTCACTTGTTTGTATGTAGGTATGGAGTACACTGCGAACTGTTCTCATGGGGGAGGAGATTCCTGTCTGCTTGGTGATGTGTTCTGTACCTTTTGTTTGTATCCTTGGGGTTGCAGGTTGTTCCAGCAGGGTTGATGTGCATTCTTTGACCTTCTCTTTTGGCTCAGATCCAAGCCATTGGCTTTCTTGCTAAATTTCCATCCTTTAATTCTCCTTCTGGACAGGAGCCTCTGTGGAAAGCTGGCTACACACCACCATCTTGGCTCCTCCGCCTATTTTCTTTTTTATGTTTTATTTCTATAGGTCTTGAATGGGTGATAAAGAACACATTTGTATAACATCTTCTTTACTAGAGAAGACAAACTTTTTCATGGAGTGATGAATGTAACTTTTTTATGTGATAGCAGGAGAATGAAAGAATATATATTTTGAAAGATTCAAAATTGGCAGAAGTTTTTGTTTCAACATCTCACTTCTTAATCTAACCTTTTTAGTTCTATATTTTAAAATTGATTTTTGTTTATAGTTATTATACCTCCACAGTTGACCACCTCCCTACATTGACCTTCTCCTTAAGTTGACCTAATTTTCTTTTTTGTGTGTGTGTGTGTGTGTGACACTGAGAGAACATTTTTATTGTATGCATTACCTTGAAATAACATTTTTGCCAGGAAATTTGATGCAGCCTACACATGGTGCATGATAGATAGAAGCCAAGCTAAAGTACATCAGTCACGTGTGCTGTTGCTGTTGAACATGTGTGAGATATACAATTGAACAACTGTGAGATATAAGGATAGAATTAACTATGAAAGTTGACCTAATTTGCATAGACTGGACCTACATTATGTGTTCATATCAGTAGGGTTGGTTCCTTGTGTTGGCCCCCTCCATATGTTGACCAGTTTGTTATAATCCCTTGCGTGTTCTATTGTCATTATATTATGATTATTGGTAATTTGATTAAAAAGTCAAATCTAATATGACTAACAATTTCTTTATTATGGTATACTACATCCTTGAATCAGCTGTGTTTTTCAAAAGTATCAAACTACTTTTTCTCCATGTATATTAAAAACTTCTGTCTTTTCACAGTCCAGCTGAGACTATTTCCTTTTTGAGAAGCCAAGTGGCAAAACAGAATTGTTTCTCAGTTTAAGCAGCAGGACACTTCATATTCAAGGTTCAAGGTGTAGGGAAGGAGCCAGGTTAAATGGGCTGGGGAACCTGGCAGCAGGCAGGATGCATGCAGCTTACCAGCCAGACACCAAGAACCCCTTGAGTGTGGAAGAAGTTACCCAGCGGTCTTCACTACTAAAATCAGGGTAAGGATTTTCTTTAATTTCACCCAGCCAAGAAGACCCAAGGAACAAATATTGGTTATTCACAGGATAATTGTATTATTTATTATCGAAACTGGCACCTTTTGAGAGTGAAAGAAGATGCTATTAATGATTATGGCAGGACAAGAAGTATAAACTAAGCCTACTCCATGCAAGGGAGGACTTACAGTCACTCGGTTAAGAACTAAACTGAACTGCATAGTTTTTACATCAGAGAAATTTATAGCAGACAGTATCATCTAGCAATATCTTCATTACACAGGACAGACAGTTAAGGTCTAGGGCTGGGAAGGTGACTTTCTCAAGCTACTGGCAGAATGAGGAGGAGGGGATTTCCTGCTCCCCACCCATTGTTTTTCTAGTTCACCACACATCTGCAATGTTTTATTCTTTTCCAGCCATGGTCACAACCTTGTGGAGCCCCAAATTTCCCCAGGCTATATCATCCGGGAATACAAACTAAGATTATAACAATAACAAATAGCATTTTCCTGCTTCTTTCTTTACCTGTGATTGCAGAAATTCCAGCTTTACTTTAAATTCCCTTTAAACAATCCCTGGGAGTCTCCTGGGATCAGCTCATGTTTGTTCGTGAATCAAATTCTCTCTCCACTATGTGGAATAATCCTTCTGTGCCTTTAGCCTCATACCAAGGCAACATAAACACCACAAGCTGGTCTGGAGTCAGAGCTAGGCACTAGTCTCTTTCCAGTATTATGAACTTGAATACAATATTTAACTTATCCAAGTCTAATACTCTTCTAGGCCTATATTTTTCATAAAATGGGGTTTTTATAGAATTACTATACAGACCTATGCCTATTAAATTAGGTAATTTATGGTTGATTCTGATTATTTACAGTAGCTCTGTACTATAAATTTGCCATGAATACTAAATTATCCATTTAAGCTATGAAAAATTGCTCTTTGGGAAAATACAGGGTTAAGTTCCTGAGAGCCTCTGGTCACAACATCTTTGTCAAACAATCAATACGTTACTTTGTTTTATGTGAGCTTCTGTTTAGAAACACTATTTACTCTGCATTATTGATTCATTTACATTGAACTCATGGGCAACTGCACTACAACTCATGCCTGAAGGAAGCTTATCTAAAATATGCATTGTTCTCTGGAAGGCAGATCACAGCCTTAGGCTCTTAGGGACAGCCCTCAGCACTATGCTCCCCTAAGGGTAAAAATGCATAAAACGAGGCACTAAATGGACTACAAAGGACCCCTGTTTACCTTTTGAGAGCTGAAACAAGAAAGCAGAGTGACTTCTTATCTTGTGTCATCTGAGAACATGCATGCATGGGGTGACTTGAATTTTCCTCTTGGCTTGAATGAATGACCATGAAAGTACTTCATTTTATGAAGCAACCCAATATTGGTGTTCACCTACTCACTAAAGGGAGTCACAAATATATTTTAGTGAGTAGGCGAACACCAAATATGTGAATAATGAATATTGACTATACATAAAAAGCTTAGCACAGCACATTCCAGGAAACTCCCCAATAAATGTTAACTGTTGTTTTGGCTTTGTTTTTTTGTTTGTTTTATTTTGTTTTGTATATGACAAGGTCTCCCTCTCTTGCCCAGGCTGGAGTGCAATGGCATGATCTTGGTTGTCTGCAGCCTTGAACTCTTTATGACCCAGGGATTTCCCAGCCTTAGCCTCTCAATGTGCTGGGATTACAGGGGTAAACCACCATGTCCAGCCTAACTGCTGTTTTTCTTGTGTGGTTGTTTTGGTTAAGAAAAGTTCCCTTCAAAGGCCTAAGACACAGGAAGGTCACTTCTCAACCAAAGGAGATACTAGCTTCCTCAACACAAACAGTAAGCCAGTCTAGCTCATTGATTGAACCTTACATGCCAGATAAGAAAAGTCAGTTGTGAATTTTTCCCAAAAGGTTCTACATTTCACCTGTTAATGGATTCTAGTGACCCCACTTTCCAGGTTCTTTAGAGCCAAACATCACTGAATTCTTAGGTGAATGGCATGTGGCTCTAACTTAGACACTTATTTCCCCTTCTGGGCCCCACCTCTCTGCATTTGACCCTGAGATGTGTATGTTATATATGTAAGTTCAAGGCACACAAAATGCATTAAGGACTCATCCTCAAATTCCACACACACTTGAGCACTCCCCAGTTTCTTCTACAAAGGGCCCATTTCCACGCCCTTCCTTTTGGTTTTTGTTTTGTTCCTTGAGTTTCTCCTTTACCTCTCTATGGCCTTGCATTCTGCTATTCTTGGAGTATGTTCTTGAAATGGATTTAATTCCTCCTTTCACTGCCCTCAGGGTTTTCTCTTTCCTTCTCCTCTTTGACTCCCTGATTTATCGCTAATTCACTGTCTCAAGTTCCAATTCCTCCCTCCTCCAACACATCCCTCCTTCTGCAGAGCTTTCTATAATTGAGCTTGTTGTTTGCCTCTGTCTGTCTTCACTTCCAAGAACAGCCTCCTCCGCCTGCCCTTTTGTCCCCTGTGGCCCTTGGACAGCTTGTTTTCTCTGGGGCAGGCCCAGACTGTCGCCTTTCCTCAGCAGGGGGGTGTCTTCTCCCTGCTGTTTTCTTCCTGTGCTTTTTGTTTAGCCCTAGATGCTTTCTCGGTTTCCGACTTCCCCTTCCTCTCTTATCTTCATCTAAATCCATCACCCTTGACTCATGTGATTTGTAGGTTTACATTTTGCAAAAATTGGATTGTCTTAAAATAGGTCATACTTGAACACTCTGGGAACCTTCCTCACGGAACAGCGTGTTATGGGAATGGATCCGGATACACTGCTGGTCACTCTGCCATCTCAATTGCAGCCTCACAGGTCAGCCCACTGTGATTGCCTGCAAGTTATGCGCCTTACATTTGCCTTCTAATATCAGCATCAGGAAGACTTAATACAATTATTTACAGTTCTGGAGTGTTAAATATTATGCCCAAATATTAATTTGCTCTATAATGTAGGTGTGGTGAGCCTGGCAGGCTTCTGCTCCCTCTAACCTGCTCTATGTACACCCACCTCCATTTCTCTCCTGCAGTCACTCTTACTGGCCTTGCTGAGGACTTATAACACAGCCATCCAGTGACCTTGCTTGGGTCACATTCTCCTTGCGCTCTCAGCACCATCCAACACTTCATTCTTTTCCTCTACAAATAGTTTTTGAGGGTTTCCCTGGACCAAACACAGTTCTAGGCACTTAAGATAGGTTAAAGTTCAACAAAGATCCCCACCTCTCCAATACTTTATTGGAGTATGGAGGCAGATGTTAAACAGTATACATGCTAAATTAGGTGAGTTATTAGTAAGCGGTTACTAATTAACTACATGGACAAATTCATAAGTACATTTTCTAGTGTTAATAAAGATGCTAGAGAAAATGGAAAGTAGTGCAGGGCAGAGAGCCTGGGAGATGCATGGGGTGGGAGGGCTTGATGCTCCGGGCCGAGGGGGAGGACTTTGCTGCAGGCAGCAGTTAAGCAGAGGCTTGGCAGAGGCTGTCAGGGAGGGTGCTCCCCAGGGCTAGAGCCAACCCTAGGGCTCTGGCGTGGGGCATCTCTGCCTGTTCAGAGAATAGCAGGGAGGCCAGAGTGCTGGAGAGGACAGTGTTGAGAGGAGGGTGCTAGGAGGGATCCTGGAACTGGAGGACCCCAGGTCATCTATGGATGGCCTCATAAGCCACTGTTGGTCATAGTCTCTTCTGGCCTCCATAGAAATGCTCTGTGTCAGTTCTCTCTTGAGCTTCCTCCTGGTTTCCCCCCACCACGGATGCTGCCTTTGCCAATCCAGTCTCAGTCGGGTTTTCCAGATGTTCCTTTCTCATCCTGCTCTGTTCCCTGCCATCTCTCTCCTTTGGGTCACATCTACTTCTTTGGGTTCTGCTATACCACTAATTTTCAACACTTCTTCCAAGTCACATCTGCCTCCAAGGTACCACTTCTAACTTGGTGTCTTACCTACATCTCATATGCCGCATGTACGACGCCAGCTTTCTCTCAAGTTAGTAATTCCAAGAGTCTTTCCTATTTCCATGAATAAGAACCTTCTTCTGTTGGCTACTCATGTTTAAAATCTCATAGTTACCATTTCCTCATCTCATCAGTGTCTGAGTTCTCTCAAATCTATCACCCAAAAAGGAAACTTCATGTTTGAGAGCCAGAATTCACTAGGGTTTCATCTCATCACTTTCAGACCATTATGATATTGTCATATGTGCTGGCCTGAACTATGTATTACCAATAATGTTTTCATAATGAATCTAACAAATCAGGAACTAATTTTGCTTTATACTAGAATCATTCAAAAGTTTATGATAAATGACAATTCTAAGATGTCAGCTAGACAAGGCAGCTGTAGTTGTGTAAAAACTGACAGAAAAGTAGGATCTTGATTGTAAGCTGCTTCTTTTACTGCCAGAAAATTTAGACCCTGACCTTTTTTGGTATTCTCTTGCCTTTGTTCATCATTTAGGCTGCTGTGTTTGCAGCACCTGCTTGGTACTATACGTAATTCAGCAGTTTGTCACAGATCTACTGAGGAAAGGATTCAAGGAAGGAGGGAAACCCCTAGAAGTAACTTAGTGGGAGTAACCCATCCACCCTCCAACCTGTGGAAAGCTCATGTGGCATCTAAATCCATGCAATTCTCAGGCAGTTTCTATTGCCACAGTTCAGGTTTATAAAGAGGAAGTCCATCTTTCACCCCCATTTCCCCTTGAGCCACAGGGTACTTTATTTATTTTTCTCTAGACATTGTTATTTTCTGTGGCACATCTTGTGCAATAACAAGATCCAGGGTTAGCCCCTTCCCTGAATGTATTCTCTCCTCTCCTGCCCTTTCTGTTTCTCTCCTGAGAAACCATAACATTGCCTCATTTAGACAAGTCAAGAGCAGCACCATTAGACACAGCTGCTCCCTCTTAACAAGTGAGTGCCATTTCTCCCTCCTAGGGATACTGCCCTTCCTGGCGTGTGTAATAGATTCTCCACTCTTGTTTGTGTAACAGCCCACTGTTCTTCCTCTGCGGAAGAGGTGGGCAGATTCTAAGGAGAGGCAATGCTTACTGTGAGCGGCACAAGTTCTAACTCTGTTCTGTTGACCAAGAATCAAATCCATCACTGAGACAAGATGATGCCAGCAGCAGGGTCCTAATGCGAGGGCTGGAGAGGGCAGAGAGCAAGAACATGCTCAGCCCTACCAGACAAGTGGATTGCTCACTGCCAATGATCAGCCGCTCAGCACACACACACCCAAGGGGCCTTTGTGTTGGGGATAAGGGTCTGAGGGCTTCGATAGTTTAGAGACACTGATGGAGAGGGGAAATGGAGAGAGAAGGGTTTGGGCAGAAAAGAGACCAGAGAGATTTTCCCTTTCTCTAGGTGCTCCCAGCCATCAAGGAAAGTGTGTCTGGGTCTCCCAACAGCTTTTCCCAGCTTACCTGCCAGTCTGACCACAGCCTAACGTTGAGATCTGGAGCCAGTGGTGGTATTGATGCTACTAATGTGTCCTTAAAATATTTACGCTCACTGCAAAGCCCATTGCTGTTGTGGG
This sequence comes from Arctocebus calabarensis, assembly GCA_963573935.1. Classification (NCBI taxonomy): domain Eukaryota; kingdom Metazoa; phylum Chordata; class Mammalia; order Primates; family Lorisidae; genus Arctocebus; species Arctocebus calabarensis. The sequence goes on from CAUYON010131565.1 coordinate 8,725, forward strand.
AAGAACCAAATTTATTTGGGCTGGGGTCTTAGTTTGATCTTAACCAAAAGGCCGAGAAGTAATTAGAGTGTGATTTCTTAATGACTTTTGTTAGGGGCTCTGATTCTGAATTCCGGTGCTACCAGCTGCCTGTGTTACTTTGCGGTGCTCCTCGACTTTAAGTGCTCCTTCCAAATCCATGTCTGAGGGCTAAGAAGCTGCAATGAAGCTGTTGTGAAATCTCAGTTCAGGGAATTTTCCTTAAGACCTCATCGGCTAAGTATCCAAACCTCATCACACCCCAGTGTCTCCCAGCTCCTAGCTGGTGGGTGTCACATTTTGACATCTCTTGCTCTGCTTCCCACTTGGAATTGGTACTTGGATTCTGAACACCTATTACTGACCCAGATCCCTGTGGAAAATGGACTCAGTGCTCTCAGATGTAGGGAACATTAATAGCTGTGTAGGGAGTGCCAGGCAGACTAGATGTTCAAAGACATAAGGGGATCTGGCAACTGGCTGTGGGGTGGGAAAATGTCTGAGGGGAGATGAAACTTGTACATAAAAAAAGAAACTCATCCAGACTGGAAGAGTTTACATTTGATAGGGGCAAAAAGCCTCAGAATGCATAATGTAATCATTCTTCCTCCACCTGCCATATTGTGATACTACTTGAAATTAGGAAAACCACATTGACCATTCTAATTAGCAAATACTAATTAGTAATTTCAGTGAAAAAATATTTAATTCCAATGAGTGACAGATGCATATTTCATTGTAGAATTTATTTTTAAAAATCCAGTCAATTTGGCCTCCATTTAAAAATTCATTATGCATGTGGACATATTCTGGAAAGATACATTTGGTTCTTTAGTTTTCCATCTCTGCCAAGGGGTATCTTGGGTTATTTGGCTTGTTTTATATGTCATTGACTAGTTAGTGTTTTAATTATTCTTATTTGAGGGAGAAGGAGAAAAGTAAAAAGAGAGAACTTTCTGGAAATGATGTTAAAATGGAACAGAGCTTCCTGAACCATCCTCTCCTTCTTTGCTGACCTGGACTGCAGGGTCAAGTGCACAGATGTGCTTAGGAAGCCAAAGTGCCAGGTACCCCCCAGGGCCGTGGAGGTGGAAATGTGAGTGTACTTGATTCCTACAGAGCTGAGTCTGAGCTCACTGCCCAGATGGTTGCAATAAAACCCTTCTTTCACATAAAAGAAAAATACTTTAAAAGAACCCTTCTCTGTATAGTATTATTCCAGGCAAGCATAGGAAATCAAGTCTGAGTCACCTATTTAAATCCAAAGTACTATTTTTAGTTGGCAGTGTCAGCTGTTATTTGATACTCATCATGATGTCAAGGCCCCTTGGCTGGAATTCCAGTTGTTTGCTGATCATTAATGGAGTGGGTGAGATACAGCTTATTAGCAAGGTTCAGGCTGAAGCTGTGGATTGGTGGCATAACCATCTTGTCCCTTCTCTGAAGAATGATCAAAGTGCAGTAGCACAGAGGCTGTCACTAAAAGTGGCTCCTACATCTTTCCATCTCCACCCTTCCAGAAATAGGCAGGGTGTCATCAAAGAGCCTTCTTGTTTGATGCCACCACTTAAGTATGATTTGGGAAAGGTAGCATTTAAAAAACCAAGACATTTTAGAAAGGGGCTTTTGTTTAAAATATAAAACTGGACTTCCCCTAGTGCTGTGTTTATATTCATGGATTACCTGGGATTTCTGCAGCCCGAACTCTGGTCATATTCCCAGAAATTTGGCAAAACTTTCTGAGGGGGAAGCCTCTGGGCATGTCCTTGGCTATTCAGCAAGATTCTAGAACCTGGGGGACAGGAACTGACCAGGAAGGGGGACAGGCTGGGGACCCTGTGTGGTGCTAGGTGGAAGGTGGGTCTTTTAGTCTCTCTCCCTGAGGTTGGATGCATTGTCCTGGGCTACTGCTAGCATGCATCCACCACGCCTTTTGTTTATTTGGTTAATAAAACTCGTATTGGTTCTCATGTGTCTAGTTTCTGGCACAATACACCTCCTTGACTTCCAGGAAGTGTTTTTCACTCCAGGCTGACCAGTCAGGGCAGTAACCACAGTCTGGGAACCAGAGAAATCCAACTTCAAGTGAAAATGTGGAGGCCAACATTGCATTACTTGGTAAATTCAAAATGTTGTACAAACAATCAAATCAGGTTTTTACCAGATTTGTGTCCGATGAGTGCTTAAGGTCTTGCTTATTGCCATCTTATGTAAATGTGTTCAACCAAAGGCAAATGCTCATGTCCTCCCTGTGCTTCATGTCCATCAAACCTTTTAGTTACTAGGAAAGCAGTTTGGTAGTAAGTGTCAAAAACCCTAAAAACATGCCTTTATTTGTGTTAGTGATTCCATTTCTTAACACTAAAAATAATTATCCTTGAGAAATAACTATTAAATAACCATTAAATAACTATGTAAAAATATAGGAGGCTGAACAAGAGAAGATATGGTAGATTTAGGATAAATGTCACAGAATACTATGCAGCCCTCTAAATACTTTGAAGAATAGTTAGCTACATGGGGAATATTCCATATCACAAAACAGAAGATGTTGGAGATAGAGAGAGAGCAAGGTTGGGGGAGAGGTGGTATCGGAAGGTGGGAGAGGAGAGAAGAACAGAACAGGAACAGCAGTACTCTTGACATGTGAGATCACAGGGAAGAGGCAAGTTGAGGGCTACCACCTAGGATGTCAAGATGAGCACAAACAAACTCCTTTGAAGACTTCTCTACTTGTTCACTTGCTCCATTTGTTGATGTTGGTAAGTCAGTCGAGGCTGGAGAATTTTAGACTACTGAGAAGTTATGAGCAGATGGAGATCATAAGCTCTCGGTTCAGACCAGGAATCTCTCTACTTACTAACTGCCTTACAGGACATTCTGAATATGCTTGGTCAAACTCTTCTTTAAGTAAAAATAATACTAATGAAGATTCTTTTTTTTTTTTTAATTAAATCATAGCTGCGTACATTACTGCAATCAAGGGGTAAAATGTGCTGGTTTCATATACAATCTGAAATGGCTTCATCAAACTGTTTAGCATACCCTTCATGGCATTTTCTTAGTTATTGTATGAAGACATTTGTATTCTGCATTTAGTAAGTTTTGCTTGTACCCTTCTAAGATGCACCATAGGAGTGGCCCCACCAATTACCATCCCTTCACCACAACCTCCCCACTCCCCTCCCTTCCCATATACTTGTGCTATAGTTGGGTTATAGCCTTCACATGAAACCTTTAAGTTAGCTTCATAGTAGGGCTGACTACATTGGATACTTTTTCTTCCATTCTTGAGATACTTTGCTAAGAAGAATATGTTCCAGTTCCATCCATGTAAACATGAATGAGGCAAAGTCTCCATTTTTCTTTAAGGCTGCCTAGTTTTCCATGGTATACATGTACCACAATTTATTAATCCATTCGTGGGTCGATGGGCACTTGGGCTTCTTCCATGGCTTACTAATTATGAATTGGGCTGCAATTAACATTCTGGTACAGATACCTTTGTTATAATGTGATTTGGTCTTCTGGATATATACCTAGTAAAGGAATTATAGGATCGAATGGCAGGTCTATTTTTAGATCTCTAAGTATTCTCCAAACATCCTTCCTAAAGGAACATATTAGTGTGCATTCCCACCAGCAGTGTAGAAGTGTTCTCTTTTCTCCACATCCATGTCAACATCTCTGGTTTTAGGATTTTGTCATGTGGGCTAATCTTACTGGAGTTAGGTGATATGTCAAAGTACTTTTGATTTGCATTTCTCTGATGATTAAGGATGATGAGCATTTTTTCATGTGTCTGTAGGCCGTGTGCCTGTCTTCTTTAGAGAAGTTTCTCTTCAAGTCCTTTGCCCACCCTGAGATGGGATCACTTATTCTTTTCTTGCTAATATGTTTGAGTTCTCTGTGGATTCTGGTTATTAAACCTTTGTCAGAGGCATAACCTTCAAATATTTTCTGCCATTCTGAGGGCTGTCTGCTTGCTATACTTACTATGTTCTTAGCTGTACAGAAGCTTTTTAGTTTGATCAGGTCCCAGTACTGTATTTTTGATACTGCTTCAATTGCCTGGGGAGTCCTCCTCATAAAATATTCACCCAGGTCAATTCTTTCAAGAGTTTCCCCTGCACTTT
>CAUYON010131570.1:0-39346 GCA_963573935.1 Arctocebus calabarensis
AAAAATGTTTTCATATAGTAAACGAGAAAATATCATGAATGGTATGTCAATCAGGTTGATAAAAATATCTCAGATTGCATGTGAAGCCCCCACACTGTACCCCATGATTGAACTAATGTACACAGCTATGATTCAATAAAATAAAATAAAAATAAAAGAAAGTGAGGACGCCATTGAAAAAGAAATAAGATTTTGGGCTCTGCTCAAGACAAATTGAATTAGAGAGATTAATTTTAAAAGCATTGTGTGGTTTTCACATAGTTTAGCACAGAAGAAATGACCAGATCAAGCACGTTCCTTACTCTTAGTAAATTAGGCACGATGCTCCAAAGACAATGGCTCGCTCTGATTTTCTAGTTGTCTTTCTAAGAATTTGTGTTATGAATTCTCAGTGCTGTGCATGACTTCTGTTCCTCCCACCCTGCTCCCAGCACAGAACACAAGGTAGAATTCAAGCACAGCGTGGATGTGTCCAGCATCAGGTCAGTGAATCAGTGGCTGGACCAGATCCTGAATTTACAACCTTTAAATCATATTCTCACTGTTCAACAGCCAAGGAGCTCATTTTCACCATTTCCAGATATAGGTTATTGATTCTTGAACCAACACCTTGTAGAGGTGAGGGGAAATCTGCCTTCCCCCCCCCCAAAAAAAAGTTTGCTGAAAGATCAACTCACAACTAAGGCACATTAATAAGAGAAAGGATGTATTTATTGTGTGCACAGGGAGAAATCACTAGTGTGATGACCCAGTTTTCCAAAAGGAGTTCAGATATTTTTATACAGGCCTTTTAGAGTGGAGAGAAAAAACTGAGGAGCACAGGGCATTAAATGTTTGCTAGGGAGGTTACTAAGAAGGATGAATGGATGGGGGAGAAATGAACTGACTTGTAGATTAACTTGGGAAACAACTGTTTAGGACTCAAATGATTTGGGCCTGGTCCTCCTACATTCCCCATTATAATTCCTGAAATATTTTGAGATAACAGGAGGAGGAAGGGGAATCAATTGTCCCCTTTGATTCTCTGACCAGCCAGTCTAGCTTATGCAGATGGAGGGAAGGCTCCCTCCAATGTTTTTTGATTTTGCATGGCCTTCAATTCAGAATATTCTTTATCCCAGGGACTCCTACTTTTGGGTGAAATTCTCTTAGCTCTTTCAACTTCAATGATTCATAAAGAAGTAATTACTCATGGAGCGCCTTTGATTTCTCTTTTTACTCTCTGGGACCTCTGAGATTAAGTATGGGTACCCTTTATCTGTTGTTATGTAGCTGATGCTAAGCTGGTTGGGGAGATGTATTGTTTAATATGCATTAGAGCCTGAGCAATGAGCAAGTTGTATGAGTCAACATTATCAATATAATTACTGTTATAAAGATGAAACTTTCTATGAGTTCATGGAAAAGGAAGATCTATCAGGATAGAAACCATTTAGGGAGGTTTTAATCAGAAAGGAGGTAAATGAGCTGTAGGGAAAAGGAGAGGATTATTGGCTGGAGGACAAGTACAAATATATGACTGCAAGATTTATGTGGAACAGTAGAACAGCCTATGTAGGAAAATAAGATTGGAAGAGAAGTATAGAGTGACTCTACAACTCTACCCTCATGTTTCTGCACAAATCTCCACATATCCTAAGCTTCAGCCACTTTCGACCACTTATTATTATCTTCACTCATTTGTGTTTTCATGTTTTCATTTAATCATCCAAGGAATATTTATGGAGTACCTACTTTATGCTGACACTTTGCCAGTCACTGAGAGTTGAAGGAGGAGTAAGCAGCCATGACAGCATTTTGGTTACAAGCATGAATATTGGAGCTTGATTAAAGTCCTATCTCTGCCAATTGCCTGCTGAACAGATTATTTAATTTCTCAAAGCATCATTTTTGTCATCAGCAAATAATAATACCTTACAACATTGTTACAATTAGTATTTTGCCTAGCCTTCCTTTCTCCTCACCAGTTTTCCTTTGTAGAATCATTCCTCCCACTTCCATGAAGTTTTAGGATGTTTTCAAGTGGGAAGTGTTTGACGTGTGAGTCACACAGAGGGCAATGCCTTAAAGATATTATTCTAGATTCCCATGACTTCCCTGATTCCTCTTTATCCTACAGACTAGTTGTTGAGCTTTTCCTTTGATTCTGTGAATTATTATACTGATGCACCCTCCCACACCACACAGTTTTTCTTTTGGTATTTAAGATAACTAGCCTCACATTCTGTTGCCAATAAGTTCAGTCATTATGAGAACTAAATAAGATTCACCAAATAAGGCATTTAATATAATCTGAGTCATAGTAGTGTTTAGCAACTTTAGCTATTATTATCATTTTATTTATTAAGACTATCAAGGCCTCTGTCCTTCTTACCATTCTTATAGTCTAGGGGTGATGTAGAAAGATAAATAGGGGCATAGTGCAATGGTCAAGGGAAGTATATGGTGCCCTGGTTGCACAGAGGGAAATGAACTTTACCCAGGCCAGGAGGCCAAGGAATGGATCACATAGAATGAACAGCTATGTTGAAATGTGTGGCATAAACAAGAGATAGATAGACCCAAAACTTTGGTTGCGAAGAGTACTAAGGTAGAGAGGGAGTAAGAAAAGCTATTTTAGGCAAGGGACCAATATATCTGAAGATCTGGAAGGAAAGAATATAGAAAATCCTAATGTAACTAAAATAGGCTGGTTGAGATAATGCTGGAAAAGTAACCAAAGTCAAAATATGCACAGCTTCCTAAACCAGGTTCAGAAGCATTGAGTCTATAAGAGTAAGGAAGAATTATTGAAGGGCTTAAAGCATGAGTGATATGATTGTGGTCCCATGCCTTAGAAATTTCTCTCAGATGTGAAAAAAATGAAACTTCATATTTTGCCAGGATTAGAGCTGCCCAAACCAGCCATAATACCTCTAATACTGTTATCTATATATAGACAGAGACAGATTGAGTAGTCAGAAATGCTTTAGCTAAACAAAGAAGTCATTCTGCATTTATAGGTTGAAATTAATTATAGGAGAAATTAGTTCTTGTCTTCTTATAACTGAAGTAGAAAAATATAATCTTGTATGACAAATGATAACAGCATAAATGATCAGACTATTCAACCCTAACAGCCAAATAGTTATATACCTTTAAAAGTCTGTTTTTCATCTTCTTAAATAGTAGCAAACATAAGGAGATGCTCCAGAAAGTAATCATCAGGAGAAGATGCCGTATATCTGTAACCTTTAGAACTTGGCTGCCAGAAGTGCTCCTAAATTAGTGTTTTCATGGCCATAGGAATATAGACATCCCCCACCCTCTTCTTCCCCATCATTCCTGGAAGAGCAATTTTAACACTGTGTTAACAATACTTCATGGACATTTGTCTACAGGATTACTTCCTCTTTCTGCCTCAGGCCGAATACTGACATAATTTACTACCCTAAACCAACGTCATACAAAATTTAAAAAGGATCCTTCTTGAGCCTTGATTATTCTCTAGAGCAGCGGTTCTCAACCTGTGGGTTGCTACCCACAGGAACTGTATTAAAGGGCCATGGCATTAGGAACCACTGCTGTAGAGAATCAGCTGAAGGCAGACAAGGTTGGAGGCATTTTGGAGATGATGGTCATCTGGATTTAAATGAGAATGTGTTTGAGAAACACTTAGGAGATGGTTGCAATGGAATGTAGAGATTTACTGGAAAAGGGCATTGATGAAAATTAAGGGAAGGATGTGGTCATATTTCTATCTTAGGTAACTGTGGATGATGGTGACAGTCCATGAATAGGAGCATAGGGGAAGGAGCATGACATGATGCTCCTTCATTAGGATAACAAGCATGACAGGGGTTAGGATGATGAAGTTCAGTCTGGACATGCAGCATTTACATGTCTGCTAACTGCACGAACCAAGTATTCCAGATTCTCCCCCTTCTAGGGCCCTTCTCTGCCTGATGAAAGCAGCAGGGGCCGTGTAGATCTTCTGGGATCTTAACAGCCACATGTTTTGCCTTCTAGTCAGGGTCTCAAAAGAAAAATGACATAGGGCCTCAACTGATGTGTGGCAAAGCTGTAGTGTCAACAGGAAATAAGCCTATTTTTATCATAAGGCAGTGTGACTTGGGATCATTTGTTTCCTTAGCATAACCCAGCCTGTACTTACCATGACAACATCTAAGCGACATCAGTATATACCAATTGTCAAAAGAGATGCTAGGGTTGAAGATATGGATTTGGAAATCATTATTTAGATGGTAACTGTATTCCCTAGAGAAGGTGCTATTTTCCAGAGCAATTACATACAGATTAATAAAAGAGGGGCGTCTATATCAGTGAAAGTCAGACAAGAAACAGAGAAACCACCTTAGGTATTTAAAACAAGGAGAATTAAAAAAATAGAATTTTATGTATTGGTAGCAGAACTGTTGAAAAGCCAAAGCACAGAATGGTGGTGCCTTCCAGAGATTAGCAACAGCAGGAAGTCACCTTCACTCCTGGGGCAGAAGGACAAAGAGAGGAGGTGGTGTGACCAGAGCCCAGAGTTCAAGATCACTGGCAGAAACTGAGACCTTGGCTGTCCTGCCAGTAAGAACTGGAGCCACAGAGACAGACGGGGACAGAGAGATAGACACTGGCTCTCCATTTCCTGCAACCTCCAGCCTGCCCCCACTGTTTTCAGACAGCCTGCAGGAGTTAGCCTCCCTGCAAGCCACAGAATCACCTAGACTTCACTTGGTCTTCCCTGATACAGTTATACAGCAGTAGTCTGATTCACCAGGCTCACGAAAGCCATCTTCTCTCTGTCTGTGGGTTCAGGAGCACGAGGAGCCCTGATGGCCTAGTGACAGCCTCAATTCTAGTCTACTAGGATCATTGTTATGTCACTTAATAGAAACACTCCTTCTTCACTTACAGGAATAGAAAGCAAAAATTCTATGAGTGTGCTTTGAAGTCTAAAGAAAAGCCATGCCAGGTGCACCACTAAGATCCAGGATTCATGTTTTGTGGCTATGGGAGAAACAGCATCATATCCTGATGATTGGCTCAAAGCATATATTGGGGCCACAGCCAGGTCATCACTGGCTCTGAGTTGACATTAACTCTTGGGATATAAATACCACTGCAGTGCCTAAGGGACAGAAAGATCTGAGCTTAGATACCAATTCTGCCACTTACTACCTGAATTTCAGATGTCTTATTAAAATTGTCTAAGATATATTTTATTCTTGTATTAATTAAAAATTAAAAAAAAAAGAAACATTAATGAGATATTACTTGGGTCAATATTTGGATGCTGAGCAGGGTGATATCAATGACAGCAGGTGGAGGGAAGTACAGACAAATCACATGAACCACAGAGGTGCAGAAACTCCACCTCTGTGCTGTGCTAATGTCACTTTGTTCATGCCCACAGCTGGAAGGCTTTAGCTTTCTCCTAGTAATTCTGCTCATCTTTCAGAGATCAGCTCAAATGCCCCTTCCTCCATGACACTTTGCTTAATGGGAATTTCCATGAACCTTAACTCAATATTTACCAGGGACTAGCTCTGAGCAGCATCTTGTGCTAAACGTATAATGAGGTCAGGCTCTCAAGTCACAGAAAGACACGAAGGAACCTTCAGTGTATATTGCTGTGTGAAAGAAGCCAGATTGAAAGGTTGCATATTGTGTGATTCCAACCACATGACATTCTGGAAAAGGCAAAGTTGTACAGACAGTGAAAATAATCAGTGGTTTCGAAAGATTCAGGAGGAGAGGGGATGGGATGAATAAGTGGAGGACTTATTTTAGGGAAATGAACTATCTGTGTGATACTATTATGGTGGCTATGTGATATTATACGTTTACCAAAACCATAGAATTGAACAATACAAAGAGTGAACCCTAATATAAACTACTGGCTGCAGTTAACAATAATGTGTCAATATTGGTTTATCCATTGTAATCAATGTGCCACACTAATGCAAGATACTAGAAATAGGTGAAAGTGTTGGGTTGGAGAGGAATATACAGCCACTTTGTGTACTTTCTGCTAAAATTTCCTGTGAACTTACAAAGGCTCTAAAAATCAAGTCTGTCACTTAAAAAAAAAAAAAACTATGTAATTGGGTCTGCAATCCATTCTAAAATTGAAAAGGTTTCTGGACAGAGATGTCCACCAAATAACTTACATAAGAATGCATGCTTTATGAATGCATAGACAATAATGATACCAAAGTGTAGTCAAAAAGTAATCTCTAAGGACTGCAGAAAGGCATAGATAGGAGGGAAGGGCTTGAGTAAAGAAAAGAGTTGAAGGGGTGAAGCTGCCCTTACAGATGAAGGGATACAAGGTGAGAACTAGAGCAAGGGCCTAAAATAATGATGATAATTAGCCACTATCTCCTTATTTGTTCAATAATGGTCAATGTACATTTGTTTATTTCTCTATAACCGCTATTCTAGAGGGCATAGGTGGCAGTTACAAAGTTTTTTTTTGTTTTTGTTTTTGTTTTTTTGCAGTTTTGGGCTGGGGCTGGGTTTGAACCTGCCACCTCCGGCATATGGGGCTGGCACCCTACTTTTTTGAGCCACAGGCACTGCCCACAAAGATTCTTTACTTCATAGACAACATCACCTGTTCAGAAGTTAGAATTAGTTTTTGAGATATCTTCCAGTTCCTGCATTCAGTGGGATGAATGACCCTCCCAGACAAAAGAACTGACTCAGCTGGTCTTGAACCATCCCCCACCCAAAGGAACTGTGTTCCAGTGGATTGGCTAACCCACCCAGGCAGTGGCCCATACCAAAGAACTGATACTACTTCTCCTGAACCAGCCGATTAGCAGACACTGATTACCTAACCCTCTGCCTACCAAAGTGTCCCCTCAATTCTTGGGGAAGTGGAGTCCAGAAACTCCTCCCATCTCCACACTGAATGCGATGTGGAACAAACTCTTTCTGCTGGAAACCATGCTGTCTCTGGATGCTGGCTTCCTCTTGGGCTGCAGACAAATGAGCCTGCCTGGGTGGCAAGAAGGGCATTCTGAGCAAGGCAGGCCAAGACACTGTCAGGCTTCACTTAAGAACAGGGATTCATTTCAAGAAATACACTGTTGGGGTATTTTGTCTTTGTGAAAACATCATCAAGTATTCTTACACAAACCTTGATGTACAGGCCACTACACGTCTGGGCTACATAGCCTATTGTTCCCAGCCTACAAAATTGTACAGCGTGTCACCACACTGAATATTGCAGGCAAATGTAACATAATGGTGAATGTGCATGCATCCAAACATAGAAAACAGCAGTAAAAAACAGTATAACTTATTGGACCACCATTGTGTGTGCACTCCTTATCTGTAGTCTGTCATTGATTAAAACATTGTTATGCAGCACACGACTATATGTGTTAAAACTCTTGCTAGCTGCCAAAGGATTTTTAAAAATAAGTATAATTTTTATACTAGATTGAAGAAGAGAATGAACATTGTATTTGTTTATGAATTTCAGGTAATAACCTTGTACTTGTTTGTTGTGACTTGTTTATGAATATGCTTTAGCTCTTAGTTGCCAAAATTTGTCTCCCTGAGAATCTAAAATAGTTAGGAAAGCCCCTGGCTCTATTGTAACACCCTAAGGGAAATAGGCCAGTGGGGAGCAGAGCTCTGCCTTTGAAGTCAATGGTTGCCAGCAAGGCTGAATAGGAACTGTGACATCACCCAGTCCTGGCCCATGGTGGGTCTATAAGATACACAGTCTTGGTCATTTTCATTTTTGTTTTTTATGAGTCAGAGTCTCATTCAGTCATCCTCGGGTTGAGTGTCATGGCATCATAGCTGCCAGCAACCTCAAATTCTTGGGCTCAAGCGATTCCTCTTGCCTCAGCCTCCCACATGGCTAGGACTATAGGCACCTACCACAATGACTGGCTAGTTTTTCTATTTTCAGTAGAGATGAGTCTCGCCCTTGCTCACCCTGGTCCCCAATTCCTGAGCTCAGGGGCTCCACCTGTGCCTCCCTGAATGGGAGGATTACAGGTGTGAGCCACAGGGCAGGGCCCAGCCTTGCTTGTTGGGACCACACCTGACACTGGTTTTCCCTGGAATAAACTATTTGGTCAGAGCTGAGAATCCGCCAAAGTGATTACTCAGAATGTTCATTCATATTTCATTCCTCATTACATGTATTTGATCAGATGGCCATAACCAAGTACCATAGTCTGGGTGGCTCAAACCTGCAGTCTTCAAACCTTCGGCCATAGATCTATATTGTTAGGATTTACAGCTTGTCCATGAGGCTTGCACTGACCACCATGTGAGCTCCTCCTCCAGCCACATGGGCAGTGGCAGGAGAAGCACAAACCCTACTATAAACTGCAGCAAGGGATCTAGGTTGCACGTTGCTTTGGAGAATCTAATTCCCACCCTCTCAAGCCCATGGAAAAGTTGTCTTCCATGAAACTGGTCCCTGGTGCCAAAAAGGTTGAGGACAGCAGAAACTTATTTCCTCCCAGTTCCCCATAAGTCTAAGATTGAGTTGGTGCTAGGGTCTGTTTCTTCTGAGCCTTCTTCTCCTCTGTCTTCACATGGTCTTCCATCAGTACATGTCTGTGTCCTAATGTGCTTTTCTTATAAGGGTAACAGTTACACTGCGTAAGGATCCATGTGAATGCCTCATTTTCACTTAAGTACCTCCTGTCTCCTAATACAATCACATTCTTAAGTACTGGGGGTTAGGGCTTCAACATGTGAATTTGGGGAGTACATAATTCAGCCCATAGCAATCACCAATCATGTCTCTCCTGGGGCAAATGCTGACCTCTTCTCCTGGGACATTAGGAGTTTGTTAGTTATTTCTGTTACTTAATAACAGCAATCAAAATAATAGTTAACTTATATTGAACATTTACTGCTGACAAGGCTGTAGGCTAAGCACTGTAAGTAGAATGGTGATGTTTGACTCAAGAGTCCATTACAATCTTCTTTGTCCACATTACCAATAAATCAACCTTTCTCTTTTTTCAAGGATTATGCATTAAGAAGGCTCATTGTTGGAAGACAATTATCCATCCATGGGTCTCTTGTAATTCTGTATATATCTTACAAACAGAGGCACTGACTGCTTTTCTCTGAACTATCTTTTCAGGGATATTTGTATAGAGAACTGCTTTGAAATGTAGAGATAATGTATCTTTCAGGAGTAATCAGTTGGCATGATTACTATTTATTATGTAGTATAAAAGGCTTATGTTTCTTAATCTCTTGCATAATGCAACCAACAGTATATGCTGATTTTCCCTGGCCCTCTTTGTATTGTGTTGTTAAAATTGGAGCTTGAGAAAAACTGGTGTAAGAAAATGCTTATACTATAGTTACTACTATAGCTGTGAGTAATAAAGTCCTTTGTCTCTGACCCTGGGTTCTTGTGTCTTCTACAGCAGCCATAAAACTGAAGCAGTTGACTTGTCATTTTGCAGGCAGGGTAAAACTTAAAACCCTCCGAAGTTATTGCTATTCATTTAATCTATCCATGTGAGTAGATTGGGGATAACTGGGATAAATTCTTTCCTGGTTAAAATGAGCAGGCCAGTTTTTATGGAACATAGGGTTCCTGTCCACATACAGAAGACATGAGCCTGATTGTGGGGGAACTGGATTCCCTGATGAAAGGTTGGATATTTCTGATAATTAATATAAACTCATGGAATGGTTCAGAGGAGAGTGAAGGTGTCAGGAAGATAAATAGCTGTGTTATTTAAGACAGACTAGAAAGGGAAGAATTAAAAGTATAGGAAGAATGGTCAGGAGAAATTTGCCTTGATATAAAGTGATAAGAAATTAGATTAGAAAGATGAAAAGAAATGATGCAGAGGAAAAAAACTGAAGGCAAAATAATGCACGTTTTTTGAGTTCCTGAGTTCCTCCTCTGACCAGGAAGGTAAAATGTGTAGCTTGGTGATTAACTAGAAGTAGGAGTAGCCCACATATGAGCAATGTGGCAGGAATTGAGAATAGGTACCAAGGTGAGAGATGCTTGCAGAAATAGGGCATGGTAAAGGCAGCACATAATCTTCTGCCCAGATGTAAAGACATAAATGGATTAAAATCTCTCTGTGTGAAGTCATGGAGAGAAGCAAATCCTAAGCAGCCAATACAGTAGACTGAGCCAACACAGGGTAAGCAGAAAAGGAAAAGGCAGTAATAGGATAGCTATCAGCATGCTGTGAAGTAGCACCAGTAATGCTATCAGTAGGTCTTACTGTTCACAGAGAATCTTACACTCTTTTCTTTTTATTTCACCTTTTATTTAGTTTAGTTCAGCTTTTTATTATGGGAAGCTCAGGTCCTCTGCAGGTAGTTCTATTCATAGGATAGCTCTTCTTTGACCTCTCAGTTGGTCCTTATCCCTAAGGCTAGATGCTATATATCCATTCCCCTTTATATTAGGAGCCGATCTTCAAGGGGTCTGACAATTAAGTGCTACCTAACCTCAAAATACTCATCTTGGAAAGCTATGTACCAATGCCAGCACCTAGTTACCCTTCAAAGCAGTTTTGGAACTTTTTTTCTGACATGGGACATCAGAGCCGTGGTCATATTACCCTTGATATCCTGAATGTCATCAAAATGTCTTCCTTTCAATATTTCCTTTATCTTCAGATAAAGAAAAAAGGCATTGAGAGCTAGAACAGGCAAGTAGTGCAGGTGTTCTCATACAGTTATTTGTTTACTGGCTAAAAACTCCCTCACAGACAGTGCCTCATGAGCTGGTACATTGTTGTGATGCAAGAGCCATGAGTCGTTGGCCAAGATTTTCAGTTAAGACTTTCCTGTTTCTGTATCAACGTTTACTTGGTCTGCTAGGCTTCTCACAGTCAGCTAACAATTTTAATACACAATTCAGCAAATTTTTACAATGTTCTCATCAGTTCTTCTTGTTTCTGGCCACCTTGACCTCTCTTCATCAGTGATGCTTTTTCTCCTCTCAGGAAAACATTTAACCCATTTGTACATGGCCATTTTCTTCATGGCATTATCCCCATAAACTTGGACTAACATATCTCCAATTTCACTTCTACTTTTGTCAAATTTAACAAGAAAATTTAATGTTTGTTCATTGCTGTAAATCAAGGTCCAACATGCTCGCCACAGCACACAAAAACATGCAACAACAATATTGAACGCCACTCAGCAAGACACTGCCCCACTGAAACAAACACAACTGTGAGACACCGATATACCACGATCATAAAACCTCATCAAGTTGTTTATATGGTGCTGCCAATGTAAGCACTCAGTGGAGAGTTTACCAATTTAATTGGCAGACCCTATAAGCTTGATTCCCAATAGGCCTAATGGACACTGATTCTATAGAATCTTCAGGAATGTCTTTATTGAAATCTACAGAGAATTAGAGAGACAAGAATCCTGAAAGCCAGATATGGAGAAAAGGTTTGAGAATGGCACCAAATTTCCCCACGTATCTGATGAGATTATGTTAGTGGCAGAAACAGATTTTGGAATAAGGTCCAGTTTGGGGAAAAAGAGCAAGTAGGATTTAAGGCCTCAGATCTTCCTTTCCACACCATTTCCCCTATAGTACTTTCTTCCTTACCATATTATCATCACTATTAAAGCCTCTTACTCTCAATTTGTGCTTGTTAAATGGCCAGTAGTGGTGCTAAACAATGAACAAGTTCTAAGCTATGTTTTAAGCAGTCAAACTGTCAAAAGCATTTTTGGCTCACTTAGTTGTGTTGAACTCCACAGCAACAGAGAGAAAACAGATAAACTACTATTGCAAATCTCAGAAATTATACTTTTTAAAATAATAGATGGGGAACAAAAATCCAGGTTACAGAAAGAAATTTTAAGCAGTATATTCTAAGATCACTTGTGTCTGGAAAGATGAGCAATAAATACAAATTAGTAGCTATCTCTATCTCCTATATTTTTCACTTTTTGCAGTTATATGTAACTTTTCTCCAAACAATGTGCACACAAATATGAAGGTTTACACTTTCAGCCATGGTTTTACCATAAAACTGTTTGCCATCACATTCTGGGTCTTCATCTCTGTGGTTACTTGGAAAGAAAGTTGGGCCTTGCATTAGACAGCACAGTCAAATACCTTTCAGGCAGTTTTGTCAACAGATTGGTAAGCTCACCAGCGCTTTTTGTCCAGTTCACTAGGCTTTAAATTCAGCTTTGTAATCAACACATAGAAGGATTTACAATACATCACTCCCTAAAACAGAAATCTAAGGAGAATTCTCACTAGTTCTTTACACTAAAATATGACTCTCTCTTGAAAGGGATAGCCATATTTCTGATTTTATATTTTTATAGGTTGTCGCTCAAAAAAAAGGGCTTAAATTATTTTGCATTCATATCAATTTAGAGAGTTACAGCTTCTAGAGATTGCATTGAATAAATTTAAAGCTTTAAGCCATTAGTGTTCATATTTATTTTACCAAAGACTACATTTGCAAATATTTTAACCAAAAGGGACTCATAACCATTATAAAATTATCTGAGGAATAGTGTATATTATTATAAGTATAACTAACATAAAAATTTCAAACTATAAAAGTTACATCAAAAAAAAGCAACTGGGGAACATAAATTGACTTTTATGACTTAAAACTAAGGAAACCAGGAACAAGGGAGATACCTGGAGAAAATCAGGAACTCTTAATTTTACTGACAAGTGGGAGAAGAATACAGAGTGGAACCTCTGGGGTGTGTGTGTGTATACATACATATATACATATACACATATACATATATACACAAATATATACATATACACATATATATATACTTTATAGAAATATACTTTTTATGTATATTTTATATTTAAAGCAGTTTGGAGTTACAGAAACACTGAATAAAGTGGAGTGAGAGTTCTTATATATCTTTTCTTGATCCCCTTTCTGGCTAGTTTTCTCCATTAACATTTTGTATTAGGGTGGTACATTTGTTGTAATTGGTGAGTCAATATCGAATCATTATTGTTAACTAAGGCTCATAGGTTACATAGGGGTCCACTCTTTGTCTTGTCCATTTTAAAGGCTGTCAACAAATGCATAATGGTGTGTGTCCACCATTATAGTATCATACAGAATTGTTTTAATGTCCTGAAAATTCTATGTGTTCCCCTTATTAATCCTCCCTTCCTTGTGCCCCCCACCTCCCTGGCCCTGATCTTTTTACTATCTCTATAGTTTTGCTTTTTCCCAAATGTCATATTTAGAATTGAATAGTATGTAGTGTTTTCACAGTGACTTCTTTCACTTAGCAGTATGATTTTAAGATTTTTTCATGTCTTAATAATGCATTTCTTTTTAGTGCTATATAATATACCATTGTATGGATATAACAGTTTGCTTATTCATTTACTGTTAAAAGACATCTCAGTTGCTTTCAAATTTGACAATTATGAATAAACTTGTATAAACATTTGTGTGCAGGTTTTTGTGTGGACATAAATTTTCATTCATTTGGCTAAGTTCCAAGAAGCACAGTCATGCTAGATTGTGTGGTAACATGTATTTAGCTTTATAAGAGACTGTCAAACTGTTTCCAAAGTGGCTGTACCATTCAGCATTCCCATTAGCAGTGAATGAGACTTCCTGTTGTTCCACATCCTTGCCAGCATTTTGTGGTGTCAGTGTTTTGGATTTTAGCCATTCTAATAGGATGTAATGGTGTCCCATTGTTAGTTTAACTTGCAGTTCCATAGTGACATAGGAGTTGAACATCTTTTTGTGTAAAGGTTAAGTCGAGACTCTTTCTTTTCTTTTTTTTTGGCATGTAGATGTCCAGTTTCTTCAATGTCATTTGCTGAAGATATTGTGCCTTCTCTATTAAATCACATGTACTTCTTTGCCAAAGATCAGTCAACTACATTTGTGTGGTGTTCCACAGTGAGCAGATCTTTGCAAACATACTCCCAAGGCTGAGAAATAGGCCAAAGGAAAAGGCTGACAAGTGTCTCTCAGAAAGAAGCATTTAATAGGGACTTAGGAACAGAATTTGTGTCTTGAGCAGTCAGTGAGTCCTCTGCAATGTTATTCCCCAGACCCAGGGTTTATATACCATGGAGTATTTGCTTAAGGGCAAGATTCATTGCAGGTATGTGTTCATGAGAACATCAAGGTCATGTTGACAAAGCTCAGTATTTACAGTGGTATGTGAAGGTAGAAATTTTAAAGGCCATCCAGGAATGGAGGTTAATCAGAATTCAAAGAGGCAGATTAGTGTCTAGAATGGGGTTGGTTTAGTGTCCACACTCCCAGGTCTTGCCATCTCACATGCCCTCCTTGTCAGAAATGGTCCCTGAACATAAAGGAGGGTACCTGATAGCTTTAGCAGCACTGGATTAGCAATGGACAGACAAGAGATCTAGCCCAGTGGGATCACCAAAGAGGAAGATTCACCGGCTTTGTCAAATCAGCTCTAGTCTTCAAAATACCATGATTTTGGTTTTCTCAAAAGAAGTAAAATAAGAGGTACATAACATTAATAATTCAAATAGTAGAAATAGACTGCACACCAAGATTATAATCAAAAAAGAATGTGTGTGCCAGAACATCAACAACAAACAAGAGCAAATAATAAAAACTCAAAACACTGACTAGGTCTAGAATCTAACCACAAGTGCACTGCAGTTTTCTTCTGAAACATGATTTTTTCTCTCTTCAATCTCCCCTTTATACCAAAGGGAAATCATAGTAAGACCAATTTGCAAAATAAAGTTTAGCCTTATTTTACTTGGCCTCATTATTTATTTACTTGGCCTCATTATTTACATTATGGCCTCATAAAGTACTGTAAGAGTAGTGATTTACCGTATAGGCTCTTTTCTCTTTTCTGTTATGACAGGGACTTGCTCTTTCACCCAGGTTGGAGTATAATGGTGTGGTCATAGCTCACCACAGCTTTGAACTCCTAGGCTTAGGCAATTCTCTTGCCTCTGCCTCTCCAGTAGCTAGGACTACAAGTGTGCACCACCATATCCAGTTAACTTTTTCAATTCTTTTTTTTGTAGAGATGGAGTCTTGCTATGTTACCCAGGCTGGTGTCAAAGTTCTGATCTCAAGCTATCTTCCCACCTCGACACCAGGGTGTCGAGATAATAACCAGGGTGATAGAACCACGATTTACCTGTAGGTTAACGTTGTCCTTTATTACCAAGATTCAGGATCCCAGGAAGACAGACAGATCTGTTCTCAAAGCCTGCTTTGCTGTAAGAGAACTTAACTTATGCCCTTCCCCAGAGTTAGTATAATTTAGTTACACATCATAAAAATAACTTTGTCCATCATTGCAGGACACTAATTACATGTCATTAAGTCCTTTTGTCTCAAGCAGTAGGGCCCTAGCTATGCATCATTAACCCTCTTATCTCAACAGCAAAGAACAGAGTACCTAACAGTATTACATCATTCCTAAGCCACCTGGCATTTTTTTTTTGAGTCTCACTACATTGCCCTTGATAGAGTGCTGTGGCTTCCCAACTCACAGCAACCTCCAACACTTAGGCTTAAGCGATTCTCTTGTCTCAGCCTCCCAAATAGTTGGGACTATAGGCACTCCCCACAATGCCCAGCTATTTTCTTGTTGCAGTTATCATTGTTGTTTATCTGACCTGGGCCAGGTTCTAACCCACCAGCCTTGGTGCATGTGGCTGGTGCTGTAACCACTGTGCTACAGGCACTGAGCCAGTCACCTGGTATTATCTTCAGCTCAGGGTCATGATGGCTTTTAGGCACCAGAGCCAGGACAGGATGGGTGAGATGTCTGATAACTAGTTAGGTCATTAAGTAACTTTTACAGCTCAAGGGGGGTTCCAAAGCTGAAGCTGTTTCTCCCTTATGCTCCTGAAGTGCTGAGATTACAGGCATGAGCAAACCACAGGAAGTCCACGGAGGATTTTTATAAGTTGGCTTTGCTGAAACTTTGTTTTCATAGAAAATATCAAATTAGAGTTTGATTATCCTAGAGGTTTTTATTCTAGGTTAGCTAAGTCAAAAATTTTCCATTAAATTTTCTACAATACATGTATGAATTGAGTGAATTCTTCTTTTCTCCAGGTTCTCAGTACCTTGAGTTCTCAGAAAGTTACATCCTTCTCTTGGCACAGGTCAGGAACCTTGTAAGGGATCCACGCAGACAAGGTTTCAGGTTAATCTTTCCAATGGGCTTTTATTGGCTCTACAAGGTCAACCTCAATTCCTTAGAGATGTCTGGTTTTATCTAAAAGTATGCTATTCCAGACAAAGCCTTGGTAAAATAACTAATGTCTCCAATAGTATCCTGTTACAAAAAGAAACATTCTTACTGAACTAATGCAAATAACTGTACTGCCAGAGAATAAGAATACTCATGAGTACTTTCCAAATTTTGCAGAAATCAGGTAGAGAGAAAGGTATATTTTGCTCACAAAAGTATACTTTTGTGATTGATTTACCCAATTGCCATACGCTATAAATAGTTCAAAAGAAAAATGGTTTTCTCAATTCTTCTTCAATCCCATTAGCAGCCGTCCAAGCAGGAGGTTGTGTGTTCACCTTAGCACTACCACCCACAAACCAAGAAGCTCTTTGGCAGATAGGTGAGAGCTGTTTATCAAGCATTCCAGAATTCAGCAGCTCTTCCAGAGCCAGTCCTAAGGGAAAAGCTGCTCTCTGCTCATGAGTATCTTTGCCTTTCACTCGCTAGGTGGCGTGATCCTATATACACCATTTCTGTGCTATTATAGAATTCTTCTGGGCCCTGCTCTTCCATTAGAGTCTTTCTCTGACATCACTGCAGACAGGAAGGGTACTTTAGGTGTCAAGGTCACTTTGCGTCCTTCAATCTTAGGGAGTAGCTTTAGTTAACATCTCACGTTAAGGTAGTAATTGCCCTTCAGGTGGAAGTTCCTCGTGCAAAGTCCCAGTAGTCATCACTGGGAAGTGCTCAGAGGTTTTTGCTATAAACTCCAGCATACACTCTGAAAAGGAAGTCCCACCTTTGGAGCATTGGTCCCTCCCAGCACCCCAGCTTCTACTGGACGCTCTGTGAACACGGGCCATCTTACTGGGTTCCTTTCACCCTATCCAGTTATTGCTCAATATTGCTCAAAAGATGAATTTACATGCTTTCTTTTTAAAAGTACTTGGCAGGGAAAACATTCTTCAGTCAGATTCAATGTCAATTCCCATAAAACATGTTGGTAAAAGAAACACAATTATTCCACATAAAACCTATTTAAAACTTTCATAATCCTATTAACCCTGACATTCTTATCTTCTAGTTCCAGTAACTTCTCTTCTCCACCCTCAAATGATTTTACCCTCTCCTATCGAAAAAGCTTTGGCTTCCCAAGAGGGGTTGAACCTAAAGAACTGGGCCCTTTTGTCATTCTTTATCTTGACTAATCTATCTATTGCCCTAGGCAATTTTTGGCCAGCATTCTCATGATCTTGTGATCTTTGTCTTCTGATTTTTTAAATTTCTCCAATCTGGGGTAAATACAGCAAACTGGTTTGGGCCCTTTAGCTCTGGGAGACCAGCAGGAGCTCCCTTTCATCCACTCAGTATTCATTAAAGTTCTATTAAGAACTTTGTTTTCACACCATCAATTTATTTTTTACTCAATCCATTTTATAATAACCATCTGAAGATTTTCATTCTTCTGGGACAGGTCAACAACTCTCCCCTTCCTTCTCTAAACAATGGCAATTTAATCAAAAAGTAAACAAAAAAATCTTATTATTTTTTATTAATACTCTATGAAAATTTCAAAGGGAGGGGCTTACAGGTTATAGGTGGGTTTAAAGATTCTTTAGTTGACAATTGGCTGAAAGAGTCAGGCTTAGTTTAAAAGGCCAGAAGTCAGTGAAAAGGAATGCTGAGTTAAGTTAAGGGTCTGTTAATTGGAGACAAACTACAGAACAAATGCCCAGACTCAAGTGGTTTGTGCATATATTAAGGACTTGTAGGTGTGTCTTGCATAGCCTTAGGTGTGTTAATGAGTCACAAAGGGTGCCTCTTTAAGAAGAGAGGGGGGTCAGATTGCTCATGCCTGTAATCCTAGCACTCTGGGAGGCCGAAGCTGGAGGATCACTTGAGCTCAGAAGTTTAAGAATAGCCTGAGCAAGTGGGAGCCCCTGGGATTGTGGGCAGCACTTATATATTGCCAAGGCACTCCAGCCCTAGTGAAAGAGTGAGACTCTGTTTTAAAAAAAAAAGAAAAAAAAGGTAGAAGAAGAAAAAAAAGGTAGGGGGACATGATGAGGCTTGTCTGATCTCCTTCTTTATTGGTAGCAACTCAGTTTTAAGACATCCCCTTGGTCAAGATGGAGGGGGGTCTAGTCTGTCAGCTGCTGAGGGGTGGTCTTAAGATTTTATTTTAGTTCACAGTACAAAATAATCTCTGGTCCCACCCAAAGCCAAAGAGTTGGAGTTATACAATACAAAAGAGCAGAGTTTTAAATGTGGGAGGTATCTGTTCACTTATTACATTTGGGGTTCCATAAAGAAAAGCAGAGGTTCTCCCCAAAAAGAAGAGTCTTGGGCACCTTCCTTTTTTTCCTTAAGGAATCCCGGCTGTTTAATTGTTTTTTTTTTTTTAGATCCTCTCATGTGGAATTGAGGGTGACAAGGAAAAGGAGGGACAGACAAAAGTATATGGAGAAATAGAAGTCAGTTGACTGAATTGTTTTTCAGAAAGAGAGCCTTAAAATATTACATATATACCCTAAATACTACTTTTAATTAAGTCAACTTTTGACTATAGAGCTCTTCAAGAAAATAACCTTTTTTCTAATTGCAATTCCATTTCACTTTAGCTTCTGCTGCAAGCTGGGCTTCCATTACTAACCAGGCAGCCCACAGAGGTTGTGGGCTCTGCAGTGGCCGCTTGCTGCCCTTCCTCACTGCAGTGTGATAGATGGCTCTCAGTTACCAATTGCTCTAAACTCACTTGTGTTTCTCATAAGCAGAAGCATCTAAAAGTTGAGCCACATAACTCCACATAGAAATGGCACTTCCTGGGATTTGCCCTACAGAGATGTTTCGTTCCCTTTCCCCATTTCTTGGGGAAGATGTTTCATTCCCTTTTCCCAATCCAACTCCTGGATTGCTCACCAAATGTTCTGCAGTGAGTAACTATATGCAAATATTCTGCAGTGAACAGGTGTATGCAAATGTTCTACAGTGAACAAGTGTATGTAAATGTACTACAGTGAGCAGGTACTGTATGCAAATGTAATGCAATGAGCTGGTGTATGCAAACCTACCCCCAAAAGCCAAGGGAGATGAAAGACTGAAGAGTCTGACAAATTCAGTTTCCCCAAAAGAAACTTTTAATAGGGACTTAGGAAGAGAGGGTATGCTCCAGGTGGCCAAGAAATGATAGATCTCACACTGTTACACCTCAAACTCAGCATAGAGAATTTGCCTAAGGATAAGATTTATGTGATTCCCAGATCTGAGATTAATTAGAAGTCAACATGGTGAACTAGCATCCAAGATGGACTTGGTTTAGCCTCCGCGTGTAGGTCTATTTCTGGACCTTCTATTTTGTTTCATTGATCTATTTGTTTCAGTATCATACTATTTTCATAACTGTAGCTTTATGGCAAATCTTGAGGTCAGGTAGACAATTTTCATTAAATAACTTGCTAAAATTTTGATTGAGATTGTATTGAGTCTATAGATCAAATTTGGTAAAATTTAGATATAGAAAATATCAAGTCTTCCTATTCATGTGCACAGTATATCTCTTCATTTACTTAGATCTTCTTTGTTTTACATTACAGAGCTTTGTTTTCTTTATATAGATGTTGTTAGAACTATACCTAAGTATATCTTTTTTTGTTTGATGCTAATGTAAATAGTATTGTATTCTAAATTTCAAATTTTATTTCAGTGTTATTCTTTTCGAAGAATCAGATTTTGGTTTTGCTGATTTTTTTCTACTAATTTCTATATCATGATTTCTGCTTCAATTTTTGTTTTTATTTTTTCTATTTACTTGGGATTTAATTTGACCTTCTTTTTCTAGTTTCCTAAAGTAGAAATTTAGTTTGCTGACTTTATATCTTTCTTCTTTCTAAAGTATACACTGAGTGCTGTAAATTTCTCTCTGAGCACTCCTTTCTCTGCATCCTACAAATTTTGATAAGTTATATTTTTATTTTTATTTAGCTCAAAATATTTTTAAATTCCCTTGAGACTTCTTTGATCTATGTGTTGTTCATAAGTTGTTTTAATCTCCAAATGTACAGAAATTTTCCAGCTACCTTTCTGTTATTGATTTGTAGAATAGGTCTGTTGTGATCCTGAGCATACTTTATATGATTTATATTCTTATAAATTTGTTAAGCTGTGTTTTATGGTACAGAATGGGCTCTATCTTGGATAAAAGTTTCACATAAGCTTGAAAAGAATGTGTATTCTGCTGTTATTGGATGATGTGTTCTGTAAACATCAATTAGATCCAGTTGACTGATGGAGCTATTGCGTTCAACTATGTCCTTACTGATTTTCTGCCTGCCAGATCTGTCCATTTCTGGTAAAGTGTGTTGGTTTCCAATTATAAAAGTTGGGTTGTCTATTTCTACTTGCAGTTTTATCAGTTTTTGACTGATGTATTTTGACACTCTTTTGTTGGGTGCGTATTCATTAAAGATGATTAAATGTTCTTAGAGAACTGACTCCTTTATAATTATGTAATTCCCATATTTATTTTTGATAATTTTCCTTGTTCCAATGTCTGCTTTTTCTAAACTGAAAGTATCTACTTCAGCTTTATTTTGATTATTGTTACCTTGATATATCTTTCTCCATTCCTTTATTTTTAATCATTTTTTATATAAAGTAGATTTCTTATAGACAGCGTATAGTTGACTTTGCTTTCGTATCCTTCTGAAGGTCTCTGTTTTTTTAACTGGTATACTTAGACCTCTGATATTTAAATCAATTGTTGATATATTTGAATTAAATCTACTGCATTTGTTACAGTTTGTTATTCATTATCCTTAGGTTTTCTTTTCTTTTTTTCTTTTGTCTACTTATTTGTTTTTTGTATTTCACTGTTTTTCTGTCTACTCTGGTTTTAATTTGGCATTTTATAAGCTTCCATTTTCTCTCCATTATTAGATCGGTTGATAATAATAAAAATAGAAGTTTTATATTGCCTTAAATATTCTCTAATGCTCTTCTTTTCTTTATATCCAAGTTTCTGGCAAATAATTTTCCTTGACTCTCTAGAACTTTTAACATTTTTGCAAGGCAAGTTTACTGGAAATTCTCTCAAATTTTGCCTGTCCGAGAAAGTCTTTTGTTCTCCTTTACTTTTGAAGAATAATTTTTCAGGATATAGAATTCTAGAATTCTGATTTTTTTTCCTTTCAACACTTAAAATATCTCACTTTGCTTTCTTCTTGCTTACATGTTTAAACTAAAGAGAAATCTGATATTTCTTGCTCCTCTATAGGTAAGGATTTTTTTTCTCTTTGAATTCTTTCAAGATCATGTTTTTTCTTTTTCATTTCCTTGGTTATCTACAGCTTGAATCTGCTTATACTGCTTGATGTTCTTTGAGATTCCAGATTCGTGGTTTCACATTTGTTACTAATTTGGGAAAATGTTAACTATTATTACTTCGAACATTTCCTCTATTCTTTCTCTTTTCTTCTGGTATTTATCATTACATACATTAAACCTCTTGTATTTATCTCAGTTTTTGAATATTCTGTTCTATATATTTTACTATATTTTTCTCTTTGCATTTTGGTTTTGGAAGTTTCTATTGACATTTCTTCAAACTCACTGATTCTTTGCTTGGCCATGTCCAGTCTGCTGATGGGATCATCAAAGGCATTCTTTATTTTTGTTAAGGGAAGGCCTTGTTAAGAACAGAATGCTCTGGGTCTATTTCCAATTGGCTATTTTTCCGTCCTCCTGCCAGAAGCACAAGGGACTTTTTCTCAAATCTTGGAAGTAAAACTCAACAAAGAATGTGGCTTCCTGAGACTGGGCCCCCTGGGGTTTTTCACTTTTAATCTGTGTATACTAATTAATCATCCAGCAATTCATCAATTACAGGTTCATTTTTCTTGCTCTGGCATTAGTTCTGGTGATGTTTTCTAATCTCGGGCTTCTGCTCCAGTAAGTTGTGATTCTCTCAGCCTATCTATTTCACTAATTTTGAGGGAGTGATTTGTCCTGTGACCTCAGGATCCTGGTAAATCTAAGAAGAGTTATTCATTTTCAGTTTGTTCAACTTTTTTCTGGTTATGAGGACTGAAGTTGTGACTTTGAAAACTCTTACTATTATGTAAGGCTGGAAACCAGAAGTCTAATCTTCCCTTTGTTTTTGAAAAAATACTTCTTATGAGGTCATTTAAACCTTGTTACTGCAAGAAGATGCATTAATAATGTCTCAAACTGGATAATAACTTATCGATACTTTAAGCCAATGTTTAAAAAAAATCTTTGTTCAACATTTTTATTTTTTAGAGATAGCAGCGATGATGAATATTTTTCTCTTAAGAGTTTTCTTCTTGTAAGAGGGACTTTACCTAACGAATGCAATCAATGTAACCTGGTTTCTTGTACCCTCAATGAATCCCCAACAATTAAAAAAAAAAAATTCAAGCCAAGTAGATATGTACTAAAAAAAAAAGAGTTTTCTTCTTTAGTAATAATAAAACCAATTTACATTTGCTTAGGTACATAAGGAGACCTGCATTAACTGGCACAATATATCAGATTTATTGCAAGAATATATTACCATGGCTTATATATTATAAAGCAAATTTAAGATTATGTCACTATTTTGTTTCTCATCGCACTTAAACTTCAAATTCTTACTTTGTCTACAAGGCTGGATATTCCCTTGTTCTTATCAATTTTTACACCCCCATCTCTATCTAGTTTGACTTTCCTCTTTTTTCACTCTGCTCCAGCCAAATAAGCCAATCTTATTCTCAACTTAAGGTCTTGCACTTAGTATATCTGCCTGCAGTGTTCACACTCCACCTATTTTGTGCCTGGTACTTTCTCACAATTCATGTCTAAAGTCATTATTCACCTCCCCAGGGAAGACTTCCCTGCCTGTGCTACCTGAAATACTCCATAGCAGCATCAATCTTTGCTTTGATTCCGGGTCAGATTCCACCATATTACTTTGCTTTACTCTCTTCATAGTCCATAAAACAATTGAGATTCTTTTTTTTCTTAATTTCCTTGTTAATTTTCTGCCTCACACGTATACGGCAAAAACCATGAACAGCCTGAACAGTATTTCTTCTAAATCAGCTCTATAGGCCCTTTAGGTGGGCTTCATTTTCAGATACACATTCAAGAGACAGACAATAGCAAACTTACCCAACACTACCCTTCCTATAAAACTCATTCCATAGTCCACTGAGACTAAGTCAGGGAACATCTATATTCCATTTTGAATTATAAAATATATTCTCCCCAGAAGATCAGGGGGCTGAAACTGTGTAGTCACTTACCTTCCCAGTATTTATCCCCTTTTCTTCTATGCCAACATAACTCTGTTTTGATCAGGGAGATAGTGTGTTCCATCAAGAGAGAATGGATGATGATGAGGGTAAGGCCAGTGGGAAAATCCAATTTTGTACTTTTCCAGCTTCTTTGCAACCAAAGGTAATCAAATAACATAGTTCTGACTAAATAATCTTGTGCAATAATCAGCTGATGTTTCTAGGGCAGTATTTATATTTCATTTAGAGGAAAAATACCCAGCTGGCATTGTTTCTCCTCACACAGACTCTTTTTCCCACCTTGCTGGAGCTGCAGCAACTTTTTAATATCAATGAAGTAACAAATATGAGGTCAAAATTCTGCACACTAATAGTGGTGGAGAGATAGGTAGAAAGTGCCTGGGTCTCCCACCCACCTAATTTCTGCAGATGCCTTTCAACTTACAGGAGGGTTACATCCTGATAAACCTACTGTAATTTGAAAATATCATAAGTCAAAATGTGTTTAATACCTATTGAGCATCATAGATTTGCCTAGCTACCTTAAACGTGCTTAGAACACTTACATGCGTGTATAGTTGGGCAAAAATCATCTAACACAAAGCCTATTTTATAAGAATTTATTAAATATCTCATGTAAATTACTGAATATTATACTAAAAATTAAAAACAGATGGTTGTATAGGTACCCAAAATATAGTTTCTAATGAATGCATATCACTTTCACACCATCTCTAAGTGGAAAGTCATTAAGATGAACCATCATAAAGTTAAGGATCATTTGTATAGGTAAGGTATTCTGCATATATTCATGGTAATGTATGATTCTTGAAAACAAGAGTGCTACAAGTGAGGATCCAGTCATGCCAGGAAAGAAAGTGGGTGACCAAATATTTGGCCAAACTGTCACCTGCTGATTCTTTTTTTTTTTTTTTTTTTGCAGTTTTTGGCTGGGACTGGGTTTGAACCCACCATTTCCAGCATATGGGGCCAGCGCCCTACTCCTTTGAGCCACAGGCGCCACCACCTGCTGATTCTTGAACTTAAACTCTTCCAGCCAAAGCTAAAGTGTTAGGGGAAATGTTAGGAAAATGCAGGGCAAGAGAATACTCTGAAGAATGCTGTCTTAGTCCATTTGTGTCACTCTAAAGGAGTATACAAGGCTGGGTCATTTATGAAGAAAAGAGCTTTACTTGGCTCAAGGTTTTGCAGGCAGAAGCAGGGAACCAGCATCTGCATTTGTGAGGTACTCGGGCTGCTTCCACTCATGGTGGAAGGGGATGGGGAGTTGGTGTGTGCAGAGGTCACATGATCAGAGAGGAAACAAGAGAGAGACAAAGGTGGGTGCCAGGCTTTTTTTAACAGCTAGGACTTGGGGGAAGTAATAGAGTGAGAATGAACTTACTACCTCAAAGATGGCACAGAGCCACTCATGAAGGATCTTCCCCTATGACCCACACATCTCCTATCAGGGCCCGCCACTCGCAATGGAGGTAAAATTTCAACATGAGGTTTAGGGGGTTCAAATATCCAATATCCAAATTATAGCAAATGGTAGATAGCACTTTCTCTGATCCTTCAAATCAGAAGAAGAAAAAGGAGGACAAGGAGAAAGTTGGCACCATTTTTTTTTGAGTGCTTCTTATTTGCTAGTTACTGTTGTTAATATATTCAATGTATTATCTCATTTTAATCCTTCTCACAATAACCTGATAATATGGGTACTACGATTATCATCTTCATTTTCTAGACAAAGGCATGGGATTTCAACTGCACCTAGTGTAAAATACTTCTTTCTGAAAAAGAAGGTCTGAAGTAATATTTGGTCGCCACTTTCCTGCCCAGCGTGATGGAGTCCTCACCCACCATGGCTCCGTATACTCTGTTCAGTCATTTTCCACATTTCATGACTATATCTAACCCGTAGCACTCTTGTTTTCAAGAGTCATACATTATCAACTATGAATGTGTGCAGCTAAAAGTGAAAGAATACCTTACCTGTACAGATGATCTTTAACTTAATGATGGTCTGTTTTGATTGATTTAGTGCATGAAGCATACATAAAATCATATAAATTGCAAAATACAAATTATTATTATTATTTTTTATTGAATCATAGCTGTGTTCAATCATGGGGTACAGGGTGCGGGCCTCACGTACAATCTGAAGTATTTTCATCCGCCTGTTTGACATAACGTTCATGAGATTTTCTCATTTACTGTGTGAAAACATTTGTGTTCTGCATTTAGTAGGTTTCTCCTGACCCTTAAAAGATGCACCTCAAGTGTGATCCCGCCCTTTATCCTCTCTGCCCCCATCCTCTCCTTCCCCTTCCCTTCCTCTCCCCTTTCCCTGTCTTCTTGTGCAATAGTTGGGTTGTAGCCTTCACATGAAAGATATAAATTTGCTTCATATTAGGGTTGTATACACTGGATACTTTTTCTTCCATTCTTGAGATACTTTGCTAAGGAGAATGTGTTCCAACTCCATCCATGTAAATATGAAGGAGGAAAAGTCACCATCTTTCTTTAAGACTGCATAATATTCCATGGTATACATGTACCACAGTTTATTAATCCATTCATGTATCGATGGGCACTTGGGCTTCTTCCATGACTTAGCAATTATGAATTGGGCTGCAATAAACAATCCGGTACCATCTTTGAAGGGTCGGGAGAAACCTACTAAATGCAGAACATAAATGTTTTCACACAGTAAATGAGAAAATCTCAAGAACGTTATGTCAAACAGGCAGATGAAAGTATTTCAGATTGTATGTGAGGCCTGCACACTGTACCCCATGATTGAAATAATGTACACAGCTATGATTCAATAAAAAAAAAAAGAAGTGATCCTGGGAGTTCTTCAAGGTGAAAGACATGACAAGAAACAGCAACATAAAAATATATAAAAATAGAAATCTCCCTAGTAAAGGTAAACATACTGAACTTTACATATTGAATAACATGTAAATATGCTACTATTACATTTACTTCTTTAAATGTAAATCAGAAATAAGATATTTTAGTTATTACTCTAATGGCTGTGTATAAATCATGTTTAACCTTCAATACAAAATTAAAAAGTATTAAAAATAACTATGACTATAAAACTTTATTAATAGATATGCAACATTTAAAGAAGTAAACTCTCTTATCAGTAACATAATGTGTGGGGGTGGTGAGAGTAAAACCATAAGTTGTGTATATATGAAGTTGTTATCAGCTTAAATCAACTGTTATAATTATTAAAAGTTTTATGTAAGTGTCATTATAACCATGAAGTAAAAATTCACTGTAGACGTAGATAAAAGTTAGAACAAGGAAAGAATCAAATTATGTCATGAAAAGATTCAAGTCACCGAAAAAAAGGAACAAGAGAGGAACCAAGACAACAAAGCAGATAGGAAACAATTAACAACATGGCAATAAGTCCTTACCTATGAATAACTGCTTTAAATGTAAATCAGAAATATATAGAGTGACTCCATGGATAAAACCACAACATCCAACTATATGCTACCTATGAGATACACAATTGAGATTTAGAGACACCTATAGGGTGAAAGTGAATGGATGGAAAAAGACATTTTATAAATATGGTAACAATAAACAGCAAGAGTGGCTATACGTGTGTCAGACAAAGTAGACTTAAAAACTGTCAGACAAAAAAGCTCTTGCATAATAGTAAAAGGGTCAATTCATCAAGGCAAATGCAATAATAAAGGGGTAAATTGTAAAACATAACAAATATAAATATTAATATATATTAAATATATCCATTATATATAAATAAAAAAGTGTCTAAATATACAAAGCAAACATTGACAAATAAGAAGAGAAATATTCAGCAATATAATAGTAGGAGACTTCAGTACCCTTACCTACAATGATGTACAGATCACCCAGACAGAAAATCCGTAATAAAATAGCAAGATTTTACAACACCGTAGAGAAAATGAACCTAACAGAAATATAGAGAACATTTCACCCAACTGGAGCAAAATACACATTCTTTTCAGGTGCCCATGGTACATTCTTTAGGATTGATAATATAGGTCAAAAATCAAGTTTTAACAAATATAAAGAAATTTGAATCATTCCAGGTATCTTTTGACCATAATGGAATGAAGTTAGAAATTAATAACTATAAGAAAATGGAAACTTTCACAAATACAGGGAGGTAACATCCTCTTGAACAACCATCAGGCCAAAGAGGAAGTCAAATGGAAAATCTTAAAACAAGTGAAAGGGAAACACATCATGCCAAAAATTATGGGATGCCAAAAAAGCAGTACCAAGATGGAATTTTATGTTTAAAACCCAACATCAAAACATCTGAACAAATAATCTAATGCTATTAAAACCTAGAAAAAGAAGAACATGGTAAGCCTAAAGTTAGAAGAAAAAAATAACAAAAATTATGGCAGAAATAAATAAAGTGAAGATTAGAATAACCTAGAGAAATAAATAACAAAAACTAAAAATATTGTGATAATGTGAAGCCTCTCTCTATATATATTTCCCCCCTCGGAATTAGATTGGCAATTCAGGCCTTTTTGTTTGTTTGATTGATATGACATTTAGGATTTTTTTTCTATTTTTGTAAAATTGATGATATTATTATGGGAGTTGCATTGTTTTTGTAGATCACTTTGGAAAACATGTACATTTTAGCAATATTGATTTTTCTAATCCATAAGTATAGGCTAGTTGTCCATTCATTATCTTACCTATGATTCTTTTATCAGTATTTTGTAGTCTACCTTGTAGAGATCTTTCATCCCATTAGTTATGTATATTCCTACTTTTTTTTTTTTAAGCTATTCTGAGATTGACTTCCTGATTCAATTATCACCTTGGTCACTATAAGTATATAGACATACTACTGACTTGAGTGCATTAATTTGGTAACTTGAGACTTGACTGAATTCATTTATCAAATCTAGAAGTGTTTTCGAGGCGTTTTTAGGTATTTTTAGATATAAAACCATATCATTAGAAAACAAATACTGTTAGTCTGCTTTTATCCGATGGGGATGAGCTTGCTTTCTTTCTCCTGCCTGATGGCTCTGACAAGGACTTCTAGTTCTGTGTTGAATTGAAATGGTGAAATTGGGCATCCTTGTCTTTTTCCAGTTCTTAGACAGAATGCTTTGAACACTTCCCCATTTAGTATGATGTCAACTGTGAGTTTGTCATGTATGGTTTTTATTACTTTAAGATATGTCTCTTCAATCATAAAGGGATGCTTGATTATACCAAATGCTTTTTCTGCATCTATTGAGTTGATCATATGGTTTTGGATTTTAATTCTCTTTATGTGATGAATCACATTTATTGATTTGCATATGTTCAGTCATCCTTGAGATGAAACCTCCTTGATTGTGGTGAATTATCTTTTTGATTTGCTGTTGGAAATAGTTTGCTAGTATTTTGTTGAGGATTTTTGCATCTATATTCATCAAGGATATTGATTTATAGGTTTTTTTTTTTAATGTCCTTTTCTGGCTTTAGTGTCAGGATGATACTTGCTTCATAAAATGAATTAGCAAGGATTCCTGCCTTAATGTTATTTTGGAATGATTTCAGTAGAATTCATACCAATTCTTTTTACATATTGTAGAATTTGTGAATATATCTGGATCTGGGCTATTTTCTGTTGGAAGATATTTTATCACTTACTTGATTCCAGGATTCCTTATTGGTCTGTTCAGAATTTCTATTTTCCTGATTCAAGCTTGAGTGAAGGCTTGTTTCCAAAAATTTATCCATTTTCTCTAGATTTTTAGTTTTTTACATAGAGGTAGTCATAGTAGTCTTGGAGTATCTGTTGTATTTCTGTAGTATAGTTGTAATAGTCCTGTAACAGTCCTGCTCAATAGTTTGTGATTGAGCTTATTTGAATTCTTTCTCTTCTTGTTATAGATGCAATTTGTTAATTTCTACAAAAATAGAGCCTGCTGGGAACTTGATTTGACTTTTAATAAATCTAGATATAAATTTGAAAGGAATTGGTATCTTAATAATATTTATTGTTCTAATCCAAGGGCGTAATATATTTTACCATATATGATGATCTTTAATTTCTTTCAGCAAAACATTGTACCTTTTATTGTATGTTTCATAGATTTTATTATATTCATTCCTGAGTATTTTATATTTTGGGCTGTGCTTGTAAGTAGTCATTTTAAATTTCAACTTCTATTGTTTGTGACTAGTCTGTAGAAAAACAAATAATGCCTATAAAATAACTTTGTTTTCTGCAACTTTTCTAACTTACTCATAAGTATTTTGTCTTTTCTTAAGGTTTTCTATATACATTATTGGTCATTTGTGGATAAAGAGAGTTATATTTTGTATTTTGGGGGTTTTGCCTTATTTTACTGACTGAGATATCTGGTTTAATTTTGAACAAAAATGGCAAGATCAAGCACCAAAACTCATTAATAAGAGTGAAAGTTCTACAATATAAAAATATTGTCATTATTTTTCTCTCCATACGTATCAGCAGAAGTAGGTGGTAGTTGCTATAAAATTAAAAAGCTCCTCACAGCATAGCAGATATATGTTTCTGATGAGAATAAAAACTTATAGTTATGATTTTTAAAAAGTTATAATTTGGCCAAAGCCAATTCCTAGTCCAATGCCTCTGAGCAAGTTTTTAAAACCCATCAAAATTCAGTTATGTGGAGGAAACTATGTTTGCCTCTTATCATGTTCTAGCCATGACTCTTTCAGATTCAAATTATGAAGGTCCAATTTAGCTAGTTTGTATCAAAAGTGAAATAAATGAAATTTATTTACTTCTGAAAAGCCAAGCAGTACATTGGGCTTCAGGCCAGCTGATTTTTTCATACTTCACTCTCTCTTCACTTCTCCAATTGCTCAGCAGGCTCTCCCCATATGGTATCCAACATGGCACCCAGAGGCTCCAGGCAAACATGTTAACTTAAAGGAAGAATGCCCCTTTCCTGATAATGCTAATAAAACTTCCAGGAACTTGCATGTTGCCAGGAGACGTCATGCTCTAACTGTTCATGTCTAAGTTATCTTAGCATCCTTGGGAACCAGGAAATAAAGTTAGTCTGACTTTGCAGTACATGGTTTAAGAGAAGAAGGGTGATTGATCAAAAGAAGTAGTTATCATTATCCAAGAAAGGAAGAAGGGATTCTGAGAAAGTAAATAAACAAAGAAACAGCAAGAAAAATATCACTATCATGACTAAATAAATTAGTTCTAACAAAGTAGGATATCACCGTCCACAACCAAAATACATACCTGATTCTTAGAATCCATATAAAGATTTATTATAATATCTGTGTTTCTCTCTCATATGTTCCCTAAAAAATAGTATAATGTAGCTTCTAAAAAGGATTAAAATTAACTTTTGGGGAAAGAAGCAAAATGTCCCAAGATTTCTTGTCTTTGTTAATATCTGCATTACATTCTAGCTATCTCTGAACATTTGATTATCTTTAATTACTCCACAACCTGGCTTTCTCACTTTCTCTATAACATGGTCTCTGTGGTCTTCCCACTGATAAATGGCAATGTTTTCAGGATCCTCCTTGATGCACTGCTGCTAAAGGAGTGGCAAATAATTTTGCTAACTATTGTGGTTTAAATTTGGGATCAGTAAAGAAATTGTTTATAACTCCTTAATCCAAGCCGAAAGGATTCTTGCTCCAAAATGAACATAAAGCATACCTCTTGTTGTCACAGATCACAAAAATTACTATTATTACAAAAGAGAACACAGATACAAATTTTTCAAAGTACAGAGGAAAATTTAGCAATTCCCTCACCTCTTGTTTGTTGCAGACCATATTAAAGCAGAACAAATAAAACAATCTAATGAAAATGTAGCCTTTAATGTCTATACTTCAAGAATCAACAAATGATAACTGGAATTCAGAATTAAAGTATGGACTTCTGCAGTCTGCCACGCTGGGAAGCACTCTAGGAGGACCATACTTTTCTATCAGCCACACCATTTAAGAGCCATTCCTAGGCTCTTAATGCAGGGAATGAAAACAACTATCAAAAAACATTATTCTTTGTGTGTATGGACAATTGCAAAATGCAAAGTTGTCATTTCAGATTATAAATTCAGGGATTTTCAGAAAATTTCTTGTCACCTTCCTAAAGTTTTAATTTTAAAAAAGTTTATTGCTGTATGAACCACATTTGATATTCAGAGATGAGATTTTAGTGTTCTGAGTAGACAAAATCAGGAAAACGGCATTATTTACAGCATGCATTCCTTCATGTATTATTTCTTCTAATCTACTTCTGAGCACTTCAGTTTCTCAAAGAACTTGGCATCTGGGGAAGTGTTCCTCTAACTTTATTATTTTCTCCTCAGGCAGAAAGCTCAGCCGGTGCTTATAACAGTAATGTGGGTACAGCAGGATATATCCAAGTGCTTTGTTCTCCCATACTTTCCTTCCCATTATAGACAAATCCTCTTCTATCTCAGAAAACCATTCAAAATAGAATGAAAAAATAAACAAATAAAAATCAGGATGACAAGACACTTAGCATTCAGAAATGTTGGATAAATACAATTCTGAAATTTGTAGTTGGATAGATGACCTCCTTTCTAAGAGGAGTTGTACGTGAGTCCATGAATTTTAACTTAGTCAATCTGTCTTTACTTTGAATCTTATGATGACAGATTGAGTTATTTCTGTCACCTTGTAGAGATTTCTATTTCTATGTCAGATTAGAGAAAAGAAAAAGGAAGAAAACTTTGGTCACCTACAACCCTGGCTAAGAAGTTGTTTAACGAATAATAGTTGGTTAACTTTCTTGTAAGTTATAAACAATTTTTCCTAAGGATCCACAATTATACAATCTCTTTTAATATTATCTGATCTATGTTTTAAGGTAACCCATGCTGTCTTCCTCTCTTTATTTTGCACTCACATTCCAACGGCTTAACTTTCTCCTTAACATGAGAAGCAACTCCAGAGACTTACTTACATTCACCATGAGGATATACTGAGTCACAAACTATGAAATAATCTTTCTTCTAGCCAACTTTCAGTAAGTATTGGAGGTTATTTTTTCTTTTACTCTTACTTTTTAATAAATTTCATTTTAGTCAAATCATTTTCATTTCTTAAGCCATTTAAATAATAAATAAGAATTTTTTAATTGTCTAAAGTTTTTGCTAAAGCTGAGTCTAAGTTGTCTCAGTCTATAAAATTGAGATACATGAGTCTATGATAGACTAACAAGTAGTTGGTATAATAAGTGCATTTAAAAATATTTACTTGAGCTTGGAATATCTTTCCTTTGTGTCACAGTGATGTTCTGACATCTTTAATCTTTTATGTATCTGAACTATAACTATAGAACTAAACTGTAAAGGTAAAAATGTTTCTCTGAGAAAGATCTCCCTGAGTTGTGTTTTAAGTTGGCAGGAATACATATCATCCACAGCGCAGAGAAAGTGACTCACTGTCTTTCCCTCATCACCTATCTGGTGGGTAATAGAATCTGAGGCGCTCACCAAAAAATCATCATTTGTGTTTATGACTCCATTAAATGTACAAACAGAATACAAATTAACAATCTCCTCTGGGAAGCTCTTTCAGATAATAAGTTCACATGTGGCTGGATCTCATTTTTTTGTTGTTGTTGTTTGTTTGTTTTTTATTGAATCATAGCTGTGTACATTAGTTCAACCATGGGGTACAGTGTGGGGGCTTCACATGCAATCTGAGATATTTTATCAACCTGACTGACATACCATTCATAATATTTTCTCGTTTACTATATGAAAACATTTTTGATCCTTGTTTAGAAGTTTTCTCCTGACCCTTCGAATATTTATAACAAACACCTGGCCTGTCTGAGGAAGGGGTAAGGACTTCATGCTTACCCCAGTGGTGGTGCTTATACCATCATATTTAATTGTTTGTTTATTTATCTCTCTCTTCTAGATAATATGAACTTGGAAGTTCTAATCTATGAACTTGGAAAACCTAGGAACGTTGGTTAGGTAGTAAGAGTGAAAGTTGGAAAATTTCAGTGATAGAGGCTTTTAAAGCTCAGGAACTGCAAAAGTGTAGGGGCTTGTAGGGAACTTCACTATCCTTAGGTATCTGTCTTCTTGCCCCTCTTCTCTTGTTCTGACCACCCCTGCTTATCTGTATGACACAGATGAACTTCCTCCCCAGCAGAACAGAGCAACACCTTTACCATCCCTGTTTCTGTGCCTGGAGCTATAACAGATATGTTGTGAATTTTTAAAAAGTGATTATGCTTATAGTAAAAACAAGGAAGTATCTATGAGAACTAGAGCTTCCTCATACATGTTTACTTTTTGGAGTTTATAAGTAGATTATGAAGGGCAAGACTGTTTCTTACATCCATGCTGATACTGTCTGTACACAAAAGACCAATGGAAGATTCAATTGCCTTTAAAAGGGAAGCTCTTGATAAGCCTTTCTGAGTACTTTGGCACATGTACCAAACCAGAGTTGGTGGCTTAAACATGAACATACAGTGGAATTCTGAGGCTGATAAGAAGGGGGGTTAGGGCCAATAGAGTGCAATTTCTCAGTTCAAGGAGCAGCGTGTACATGTGTGTGTGCACTTGTGTGTCTGTGCTCATGCGTGTGTGCGTGCGGGTCAGGGCTGTGTCAGATGAAGAAATAACCACATTGTTAGGCTTTCTTTTACTGCTCATTCCCCACCCCACCATCCCATCCCCAGGATCCCATCTTGGACTTGCCTTTGTACAAGGAGATATACAAGTTCTGAGTAGAAGGAGAAAAGCAGGAAACAAAAAACAATTCTAAAGAGGCAGTGAGAAAAGAAGAGAAATTCCTACGGTTTTCAGGAGACCAGACACAAACAAAGGACACAGGTAGAATCCACATACCTGTGCCCACCATTCAAGAATAACTCCTTCCAGGAGATTTGGTTATGGGGGTCTGTGTCCCAACCGTGTGGCATCATCCCTGAGAAGCTCTCCTCTGTCATGCTCAGTTTCTTAACACTCACCAGGCTGATGACCACCTCATGGTCTTTGATCATGCTTTTCCTCAATGGGAAGGTTTTGCATTGATACTAGCCTCTAGTATACATTCTTTTACTGCTTCTTTTTAATGTTTCCTCATACCACCTCCCAAGCTTGTATCAGGTCTGTATTTTCTAAAAGAAGTTGGGAGTAGAGAGAGTTATAATAGTGAGTTTACATTATCATACTTAAAAATTTCTTAAAACTGGGGATGTGACATAACTATTTATGAAAACATGTATCTGCGAGCCATTGGGGTTTCTCTCTGATGACCAATTTCCCCAACTAGAGACTCCAACCTGCCATCCTACTGTCAGCCTTTTCTTGCTTCTCTCCAAATTTCTTCTTTTTCTTGTTTGAAATACCCCCAAATTCTTATTAGTTCTTTGAGAGTGGTTTAATTACATATTTCTTTCTTTCTAGATCATGTCCTTAACA
Source organism: Arctocebus calabarensis (assembly GCA_963573935.1). Taxonomy (NCBI): domain Eukaryota; kingdom Metazoa; phylum Chordata; class Mammalia; order Primates; family Lorisidae; genus Arctocebus; species Arctocebus calabarensis. Next base: position 34,958 of record CAUYON010131570.1, read on the forward strand.
GTTTTTTCACCCAATATAGTTGACCAAGGGGTTTATTTTTTAAATTATAACCAGAGGAACTCTTGTAGCAGTTTCAAATAATTAAAAGAAAAACTCTTCATTGATAGGTTTGTCAAGCTTTACTGAACTTGAACTGGTGCCAGGCATTATGCCAGACACTTAGCATATAAAAATGAAAAAGACATCCGGACCCACATAAAAGCTGACACTAAAAAAGTAACATAAACAAAATCAAAGAATCGATTGGCATATGATTTGCTGGTATTGGACATATTCACCAGGCGTTGTGAATATACTGGGAATATCCTGGCAGCCAGCATCATGTTTGGTTTCCTGCAGATGACAACTGCATTAAGTCTAAAAGAGCATTAAGACTTAGAGAAACTAGAGGGAGAAGATATTCCAGGCAGAGCCAACACATGTACATGAAGGAGAAAAGTAGCAAGACCGGTACAAGTTAAGTAGAGGGAGTTATGTTCGCTGGATATATTTGGTGGGAAGGATTGGTGGGAAAAGAAGCTATAGTAATAGGCAGGAATCAGCTGTGGAGTTTCTTCCGTGTCACAACAAATAACTTGAACTTGGTTCTATAGATGTTCCAGGATTGGGTTAAATAAATTAGTTGGCTGACAGTGTTTGGGACATGGGGAAGAAGAATAGAAGTCAAGAGAGATTTCAATATTTAAGCTAGGGCAATAAAAGCAAGAGAGAAGTGGTAGATGTTGAATTAGGGAATCTCTATAGTTTGGCTATATCCCTCAAAAAGATGTGCTGGAAAATTAATCCCCTTTGTAACAGTGTTGAGACATGAGGACTAATGAGATGTGTTTATATCGTGAGCATTTCACCCTCCTGAATGGATTCATGCTGATTATAAAAGGGCTTGAGAGTGTGAGTTTGATATCTTTCTCTTTCTTATCCCTCTTCCTCCTCCCTCCCTCCCTCAGGCATGGTCTGCTCTCTCGCCCTTCTGTCTTCCTCCATAAAATGATGCAACAAGAAGGCCCTTGGCAGATGCAGGCCCCCTGACCTCAGACTTCCCAGCCTCCTGAACTTTGAGAAATACATCTCGCTCTTTTTTTTTTTTTTTTTTTTATAAATTACCTAGTCTTAGCTATTCTGTTACAGCAACACAAACAAAATATACTAAGACAGGTATTATTTAGAAGATAAAATCCATACAGTTTAATGACTTGGTTGGGTGAGCCAAGGGAGGAGTCATCTAAAGAAGATTGCTGTGGTAGTGGCTGACAGTGCTGTGATAGGGGAGAAGCAGATAACTGCTTTTCAGATCCTTGTCAGAAATTGCATTACTACAACCCATTAGGATGCAGGTCCTTTTATATAGTGAAAAGTTTGCAACTGTCCATTTAAAAATATGTTTTTAGTGGTTGTTTTTGAAATTTTCCCAGGGAAAAGTTGTGTGCTTGACATATTGGCCAGTATTAAACATAGAATACATCAATATTTTCAATCACAATAAATATGGTATAAAGACAAGTTCAATGCTTATCTTAATTGGCTAACAGATAATCAGACTCACCATGCTGTTAAATCCATTAGCATTAACAAGGTAGAGATAGGTTTTATCAATACTGAGACTTGTTCAGCCTCTGGAAAATAAAAATTTACAATCACGTCCAAGGCTTCTTCATTAACAGCAGTGTGCTAGCCTTAATTGTTTCAAACTCTAAAATTCTGTTTTATCACTCGAAATTTATTGCCACTACCTTACTCTGTTACGACCTCGGGGCCTCAAAACTCAAAGTGTGGGGCGTGGAAAGAAGCAACCATATCACCTAAGAGATTATTAAAAGCACAGAATCTCAGGCCTCACTTCAGACCTACTGAAGCAGAAACTGTACTTTTACATAATTCCTGATGATTCATCGGGTCTTTAAATTTGAGAACCACTTACCGAGATGTTTGCTTTACTCAACAACAGAATTATGTAGGGGACTTTTAGCTAGTGGTAATGGCAGAGAATCTGAATCATAATATACTCCTGCTGAAAACACTGACAAATTTTGGAAACTGTTTTAAGTCATTTGAGAGCAATTGCAAACAGGACGATGCTGTAGCAATTAGACACTGAATAAAGTGAACTGCACAGAGCAAGCTCTCCATTTATACAGCTTTGCTCTGAGGGTACTGGCTAGGCAAGAAAATGTGCTTCAAGTACAGCTCAAACAGAAAGCCTACATCCCAATGACCTAAGAAGTCAGAATCTCAAGTGTAGAGATGATAACCATGACTAGAAATGGAGAAAATTACAAAGTAAGGAGTCACAGAAGGAAAGTCTCAAGTCTTTATATAAACCCTCTTGAAATCCTTGGCTGATTTGTAAAATATATCCTTAGAGTAGAAGTTCCAAGTAGCCAAAGGAAAACAAATGAAAGGCTGGAGGAACTCACTAAAAGTTTAAGCTTTAGGCACAAAAGGGAGACAGAATTTATGATAATAATATTTTACATTAAAAATTTTTTTTTTACTTTTTGATCTTATCTTTATTATTAACTGCCTTCCTATGGTATTACTTTTGTAGCTTCTTAAGTAAAAGTTAAGTCATTGATCTTCTACTTCTCTTACTTTCTAATCATAGAATCAACAAACAATCATGAAAGATTAACAAACGTCCCTTTAAGAATCTTTTAGTATCCCTCAAATTTTGATATGTTTTAATTTAATTCTCATGCATCTTGAAATATTTTTCAATTTGCTTTATAATTTATTATTTTGCCCATTGATTATTTACATGTATGCCAATACATTTCTGATAGGGATTTTTTTCAGATAATATCTTGTAGTTATTGACCTATAATTTAGTTCCTTCTTCATAGTAGAATATAGTCTTTATGATATTGGTTCATTTAAATTTATAGATACCTGTAACAGGACCCAATATATGATCAATCCTGATAAATATGCCATGTCCACTTGAAAAGAATATATATTATGAAGTCATTAATTATACATACTGTTTTATAAGTGTCAAGTGAGTAAAAATGGTGGCAGTGCTGTTCAGATCTTCTATGTCTTTACTGATTTTTGTCTATATTCTATCAATTGATGAGGTAAGGGTATTACAATGTCTAGTTATAGTTGTAAAATCTCTTTTTCTTTTCATTCTGTCAATTTTTGAATCTCTTAATTTGTGGATATTAGGCACACATGAAATAACTCTTCTGTCATTATACAGACATATCTCATTTTGTCGCACTTTACCTTATTGTGTTTCAGAGATGTTACTTTTTCTACAAATTGAAGATTTGTGGCAACTTGCATTGAGTAAGTCTATTTGCACCATTCTTCTGACATCATGTGCTCACATTTTTAGCACATTCTACTAATAAAACTTGGTATATCTGCAAGTCAGAAAGGTGCTTCCTACTTGCCTGGCGAGAGTTAAGTAGCTCTGGTCAAGGCAAGCGCATAAGTATCTTCAAAATACAGGAAAATGCCATGTTGCAACAAGATGAAAATGCCAGTCTTGGAGGAGAGGTCTGGATTCCAAGTTTATTCTTCTTTTCAATACTGTTCCCTCAACCATACACTATTTTATATAATTATCTGTATACCCTTACAATTGGTTTCTGATATGGTTTATAATTCTTTAAATTAAATTTTCTCTGTTCAAATTATAATGACATTTCTTGAATTGACTCAGACACTGAATGATACAGAATATTCATTATAAGTAATCTTAGGAGATAGACTTGCAGAGATGAGACTGGATTTTGATTGTGTTCTTGGGCTTGAGCCAGTGGGAAAGGGGATGATACTAATTCATGAAATAAAAAGAAATATATTGCATGAAAAATAAACAAACAATAAAAGGCAATATTTAAAGATAATAAAATTATTATCCAGGATTGAATCATCCATGATTGACCAGACAGAACACAACTTATTTATAATTACATATATCTTCTAAGGTGTTTTCTGACACCAAATAATTCTATGATTCACTGTGGGTACCAACTGGGTGTCCAGCAATTCAATTCAATTCTGATACTAACCAGCCAGAATTAGTGTCAGACCACACAGATTTACGGGTTTAGCCTCACAAAAATGCCCTCATGCCAGTGTCAGTCACATGTATCAGATCAATATGGTTCTGAGGAAGATGCTTACATTACATTGACTAGTTTACTACAAAGGACACAAATGAACAGCTGGATATCGAGGTACACAGGGAAAAGTCCAGAAGGGTCCCTGCTGAGTTAGGGTATGCTACTTTCTTGGTGTCTGGGTGTGTCCACCAATTCATAATCTCTCCAAAGTTCCTTGTTCAAGAGTATTTACAGAGCTTAGCTGGGAGTTGTGGCGGGCGCCTATAGTCCCAGCTACTCGGGAGGCTGAGGCAAGAGAATCTCCTAAGCCCAAGAG
>CAUYON010131572.1:0-40931 GCA_963573935.1 Arctocebus calabarensis
AATCTCAAAACTGCAGATGCTGGCATGGATGTGGAGAGAAGGGAACACTTTTACACTGCTGGTGGGACTGCAAACTGATACAACCTTTTTGGAAGGAAGTATGGAGAACTCTCAAAGAACTCAAGCTAGACCTCCCATTTGATCCTGTGATCCCATTACTGGGCATCTACCCAGAGGAAAAAAAATCCTTTTATCACAAGGACACTTGCACTAGACTGTTCATTGCATCTCAGTTTACAATCACCAAAATGTGGAAACAGCCTAAATGCCCACCAACCCAGGAATGGATTAATAAGCTGTGGTATGTGTACACTATGGAACAAAAGTAATTTTTTGTTTATCTTTTATGTTGGCTACAGGTCAATGCTGGCTCCACTCCTGCTTCACATGTCTTTTTTTCCCAAAAGGTTGAAAAAGGGACCTTAATATGGGCTATTCCTTTCTTATGGCAGAAGAAAAAGAGCAAGAGGGTTGAGGGAAACCCACAGGGCTCTTAAAAGGTTTACTCAGATATGAGGTACATCGAATCTGCCCGTGTGTTATTGCTAAATCAAGTTGCAAGGGTAAGTCCACTATCAAGGGGGTGGGAAGTCTGCTTCTCCCACAAGAAACACTACTGGGCATAGGCCAATGCATAGAATTATATAATCCTATCACAAGAGGGGTAGTGTATAGTTACAAACAATAATACAATTTACTGCTATCTTCTTTATGATGTTGATTTCCCTTCAAAGACCTGATGTGTGTGTATTGGAGATATGTATATATATATACACACATACATATATGCACACGCACATCTGATAGTGTATAATGAAGCATGTATATGTATATATTGTGTGTATGTAAAAATATACACATATATATATTGTCATATATATGTAAAAAACTAGCCTATGTTGGTTTGCATGGGTAATTGGCATGGGTTTTCTCTCAAATTGTATCTGTTTGTTTTCCCTACAGATTACTCCTTAGAATGAGAGGGATGGATGGTAGTTATTATTATGAAAATGGCTGATTCTTTCTGATCAACAGGCTTCTCTAAACAATGCTGAATGTGAAGCAGGCGGGTATGGCTTGCTACCAATTCCTGGAGTGGTCTATGTTCTTTATTCCAGCTGGCATTTCTCATTGGATTTGGAGGAAGCATAGGGTAGGTAGAGTAGAGGAAGAACAGAACATCTTCAGATCAAAGAATATTGGTTTAAAGACTCATGAAATGTGATTAAACTTTGCTATGGTCAAACTGTCACAGAAGTAGTGGTGACGGTGTTAAATGATAGAGACCCTTTTCTGTCCAGGCTTGAGGTTTGCATATTTTTGCTGGCATAGTAGGAAGCCAGTGGAGGGTTCTACTTAAGGAATTATTGTGATCTGATGTAGATCATTTCATTCTGGAAATGATGAAATATTGGATAGAAAATAATATTTGTTATATTCATAAGGAATATTAATGAATTGAACACTCTCAGGCTATTCCAACCCAATGTAAGCAATATTTACATCAGGCAGGGTCCTGAAACCATACTAATTATTTAAGCAAGGTGAGTTTAACATATAGAATTGTTAAATATTCGTGAAGTTGTTAACTGGGTAACGGAAGAGTGAAAAGAAAGCACTAAGGTGTCATAAATTTAACAACTGCAGAAAACAGCTGCCACTCCTGCTGCTGGAACAAAAGGGAGACGTTGGAGTTACAAAGCTCAGAGTCTTATAAGAGGGACCTACAAAGCTGAAACCTAGGCCTCTGAGGAGGGGGTGCTGCTGGCTGGTGATGCCTGTAATGCCTTGAAGTGCCCTGGGAACCTCTTCCTGGTGTTATTTCCTGCTATGCCCCACAGGATTAACCACTGTCCTGAATTTGATCCTGTGCATTTCTTTAAAATTTTTTCATATATGCATGTTTCCAACATTATATTATTCAGTATTCTGTTTTTAAATATTGAGAATAGTATCTTCTAAATGTTTTCTTCTAAAGGTTTTATAGTCTTAGCTTTTCTTGCAGGTGTATGATCCATTTTAAGTTATTTGTATTAACTTTTTCATATGTGTGGAGGTGCATACTTTTTCATATAGAGACTCCAGACTGGGCAGCATCCTACATGGACACTCTGAACTAAACACTTTTCTGCAACCACAAAGGAAGGTCCCTCACTGGAAGGTAGAAGGGAGGACAATGAAGCCCTGACCAACCCCACATGACCTGGCTTACGGGTACGCTTCCTTATACTTTCTATTAAGTATTTCTGTTTGGTGGTTTGTGATGGTTAATTTTGTACAGTAACTTAGCTAGGCCATGGTACCCAGATATTTGGTCAAAGACTATTCTAGGTCCTACCATGAAGACAATTTTTAGATGAGATCAACATTTAACTCAATAGACTCCCATTTGTGTATTTTTAAACTTTAAAACTTCTCATTCTCCTTTTTTTTTTTTTGAGACAGGGTCATGCTCTTTTACCCATGCTGGAGTGCAGTGACTTAGTCATAACTCACTATAGCCTTGAACTCCTGGGCTCAAGCAGTCCTCCCCACCTGAGCCTCTAGAGTCACTGAGACTGTAGGCACATACCACAGACCCAGCTACTTTTTCTTATTTTCTGAAGATATATAAATCAGTAGACTTTGAGAAAAGCGGATTACTTTTCATAATGTGGGTGGGCATTGTCTAATCAATTAAAGGCCTTAAGATCAAAAAAGTTAGCTCTCCCCTGAGGAAGAGGGAATTCCACCCGCAGGCTGCCTTGAGACTTGAGCTGTGACCTCAGCTCAGGTGGACCTCTAGCCTGCTGGCTCATCATACAGATTTTGGACTTGCCAGCTCCCATAATCTTGTAAGCGAAGTCCTTAAAATAAATTTGTTTCTGTATGTATACACATCCTATTGGTTCTGTTTCTTTGGAGAGTCTGATGAATTCACGGTCTTTTTGTTGGGTTTTTATAAATAGGACACTTTTACCTGCAAGGCTGTATCAGAATCTCTCTGTCTGCACTTTGACTCCTGGATTGCATTTTTTTTTTTTTTTTTGTAGAGACAGAGTCTCTCTTTATTGTCCTCGGTAGAGTGCCGTGGCATCACACAGATCACAGCAACCTCCAACTCCCAGGCTTAGGGCAATTCTCTTGCCTCAGCCTCCTGAGTAGCTGGGACTACCACAACACCTGGCTATTTTTCTGTTTTTGCAGTTTGGCCAAGGCCAGGTTTGAACCTGCCACCTTTGGCATATGGGGCCCAGTGCCCTACTCAATGAGCCACAGGCGCTACCCCTGGATTGCATTTTTATGTTTAGTTCCATAGTAGATGACTGCATCTAGTTTTGTCAGTAGATAGGATGGTGGGGCACTGTCTACAGGGCACTTGGTCCAGAAAGAATGGAGGTAGATATTGGGGAGGCAACTAGCTGTCTTCTATAGGTGAAAATGATCTGTTTAACAGGACTTTCCCTTCCCTGAATTCAATTCTTCATCCCAAACAGGTCCAAGCAAGAGTTCCACTTCGTCGTGTGTAGCAAACTCTTTTTAGGATTTTGGATAATATCACAATGAGCCACGCTCAGCTGGGGCAAATATTCCCACTTCCTTTTCTTTTTTCCTTATGGACACACTGCATTAGCATCTTGACTTCAGTAGGCAGTGGCTCCATTTCCCTGTGAAGGGTGGGAGGGAAGACCTAGCCCTGGACATAGGAATTCCCCCCCCTCCCCGGAGGCCTATAATAATGCTGAGCTGGGCTGCCCAGAGCTCCATAAGAAGAAAAGAATGTCTTCTCATATTCATAAAGTATCCCACACTTGATTGCTTATATGGTCAGCATCGGTAATTTTATTGCTTAAGGGTTGGCCAAGTCCCTGGACTTAGTAAATGAGTGATGGGATATGTAAAGGCCATGATCCATGGCTTGACCAATGAGTTTCTGGCCCAGAAAATGCATGGCACTCATCATATGTTTTGGGAGACTGAGGCTGAGCCCTTTCTGGTCTATATTCTGGACAGTCAATGAAGGAAGGAGAAGAGCAGGGAGGATTAAGTTATCTTGTGGTTTAAGCATTACTACCCTTTGACAATCATTTAAAGTCCTAAGCTCTGACTTTTTGAGCACTAGAAAAGTCAGAGTTGTTTTCCTATCCTAGTGTGGTCTATCAAAAACAACACATAAAAAAAATAGGACATTGTTCATAGCTCAGAAAAAGTAAATTAAAACGTATAATTAGTTAAATATACTTTTTGTTACTATAGAGTTTAAAAATGCATTCTCTAAAGATGTTGATCAAACTAATTCTTCTTTTACAGTTGATGCATGAAAAAAATATATATTTTCCAAGAGCTAATTTAGACCCAAAGGTTTATCTTTTTTTAAATTTTATGTCCAACATCCGCAAATTTCCCTACAAAATACAAGACATCAAAAGCTGTATGCAAAAGCGAAAGGAATCAATAAATAATGGAAGTTCTACCATAGCAAACCAGAACAGACTCCTTTCCTGACTTGTTCTATGCTGCTGGGTGAAAGCATAGAACTTTAACCATTAGGGCACAAGGTATATTGGCCTTTATTGTCCTTCCTATGGGGCAGAATACAAAAAATTTTTATCTTTCATCTTTAGGTCAGTTTTTATGGTCTTCAAGTTAGCCATCACATTATTTGTGGCCTTATACAAAACAAATTTGATATCGTCATAAATACAAATAAGGAATTTGCTTAGAATAAGAGATCTCTAAAGTCTCTTTAGTTAAAAGGATTTTTCTTTTGCCCATTAACTTTTTAATAAATTATTTTAATTTGAAGAAAGGTTTTACTATGCAAGTACAGTAGTGAGAAGGGGTCCAGACAGGCCCCTTGCTCCATCTAAATGGGGAGACATTTCCCTAAGAAAAGACCCTTTCTATAACATAGAATGAGCTGACCAAGAAAGACCCTTGGTTTGACAATGTACTATTGGTGGAAAGGCACGAGAGGTGGTCCACAAGCCAAGAGGACTGAGCAGCCACAAGGGCGCACCTCTATTTCCATCCCACTGAAGAGAAGCTACAAACCTTGGGCTAGTCCCCAAAAGGGTGATCCCAGACTAGCACCCCAAATTTGTGACTGCTCAACCAGATTATATGGTTCGCTGAAAAGTGGGAAGCAGATACCCTGAGATACAACTTGCTGGGGAGAAAGAGTTTAGTATCCTAGGGCACTGAAAGAGGGTATGGAAGGGATTTCTCAAAAAAATCATCACCCCAAGAATTTTGTGGCCAAGGTTTTTTAAAAGATAGTTTTGTAGTCAAAGAGCTAGGGAATTGGGTCTGCTGATTCACTGGGAATGAACTCCTAGGACTGGGGAGCAGAAATTGTCTACTTGTGAGTCAGATCCCAGATAGAGGATTGTAGGACCTGTTGAATTAGTTCCTAAGTATGCCCATTGGTCCATTTGGCATCAATTGGTCCACCTGAATGTAGACTTTGGAAAATATCTCAAAGAAGTCTTAGCTTTTACACTAGTGTTGTTACCTATAGAAGTAATTAGACAGCTACATATTTTAAGACTATCAATTATGACTCTTGAGTAGTAAGCAATTATAAGAAAGCAGGCTAGGAAACAATGGCTGTTTTTATTTACTTATTTTTAACTATGTCTATTATTTTGCAGTTTAGTTCCCTGCCAGAGTTCTTAACCTGTAGCCCTATGTTAATTTTATAAAGGCCAATTTCAGTGTGCTTGATTTTTTTCCCCACAAAGAACAGCTTTACAGCCTGAGAATCCGATAGCTACCATCTCAATATATGTCAAAGGAAAAAAAATTGAAGTAAAATATTTCTAATTTTTTTCTGCAATCCAATGCAGTCTATAAATTTTCTCAGTTATTTACCACACATAAATTAAATAACAAAATTTCTCATTATATTGAGATATGTAAGGTCTAATATTGAGTTGGCATTAATAAATTGGAGGGAAAGTAGACCCTGGATCACCAATAAAGTAGACCCACAGAGGACTTACTTTTAATTTTATCTGAGCAAGAAATAATCTTTTGTGGTACTAAGTCACTGCTATGTGGGGATTTATTTATAAACACAATGTGGCATAACCTAACAATATGGAGAGTTGGTATCTTGAGGTATTATGGATTCCTAATAAAATTCTAAACTAGGTGAAATTCACTAAGTAGTTAGGCAATGGCTTCAAAAAAATGACTGAGCTCTTCTCTTCTTGACGATTGAGTCTTCTATGTTTTAATCAAAATACCTTCTTTCATCAAATATTGAATAAAATTCTGTTTATGTAAAGTCAAGGATTTGGGTTTTTTAAAAATAAACAAGATGCTTATCTTGCTTTAAGAAGCACACAGGATAATAAAGAAGATAGATATGCAGAAAAATAATTGATATTAAGAATGATATGTCACTACTAAGTAATAAGCTAAGTGCCAAGGGAGTGTAAAGAATGTGCAATAAACTGAATTTGGAGATACCCAGTAGGGCTTCACAGAAAAGGGTATACTTAAATAATGTTTTAAAGAAAAAACAAGAGTTTGACAGACTAAATTGATTATGGTCCAAAGAGAGTAAACAGCAATGTACCAAGGCAAAAATATATAAAAATAAAATTAAATGAAATATACAAATTCAGGAAATCACAATAGGCCTATAGTGCAGCAGTGAGAAATAGCATTGGAAATATTTGAAGCAGTCAGATAATATAGCTCTTTGTGAAAAGATGAAAATAATACTTATCTTATGAGTAATAGGGATATTGTAATTATTATATAAAAGGTAAATGAATGATAGAGAGAATGAGAGAGAGATTTGAGGAAGGAAGCAAGGTAAAAAAGTTCATTGTTCTTGTGGTGAGATAGCTGAAGTCATAAATTAATCAATGGTCAGTGATTAAGGGGAGTAGGAGAGATTTGAAAAGTTAGGAATAAATTAGATGTGTGGAGGGAAAGAACAGGAGAAGTGGAGAATGGCTTCCTGAATTGGAGCATTGTTTGTAAGGTGTAAATAGATACATTGCTAGATAAATGCATATGCTAGAAGAGGACATTTGGGGACTATTCTAATGAGTGCTCCTGATAGCTGTCAGGAGGGGCCCAAGAAGGACCCGAGAATTATGCCCATTAGGCAGAGATATTGCATAATCTCATTATAATACAGGTATGAGTTTCATCATAACTTCTGAAGAGAAAAATCTCCTGAGGACAGAAAGTAATCTAGCACAGGTCTCACAACTCCCACTTCATTCAATTATCCTTGCTATAATGAGCATTCTGATACTTTTCTTCAAATGAAAGTTATAGTAAAGTATATTCATACTTACATATGTTAAAAACTACAAGTGCAACATAAAAAATGTACTTGCTATATTCTATGATGTCTTCATTTTCTAATTTCCTTTTTTTTTTTTTCCCGCCCTGCTGGGTGATGGAAACTGCATTGTGCTCTGGAGAGGGAGAGAGTTGGGGTGGAGTGCAAGGTCGTCAATCCAGGATAATCCATCCAAGAGTGAAACCAAAGAGAACAACACCTGATTAAGGACAAAACTATGTAGTGAAAACAACAGAAGTGAAAACATGTATCTACAGAAAGACTTAAACATGAATCCTCATGTAAGTATTATTCATAATAGTCCCAGAGTGGAAACAACCCAGACAGCCATCAATTGATGGACAAATGAAAGTGGTATATCATACATTCAAATACTATTTGGTGATATTAAAAATACATTACTGGGCCGGACACTAGGGTTACATCCCTGTAATCCTAGCACTCTGGGAGGCTGAGGACCGTGAGTTGCTTAAACTCAAGGGTTTGAGACCTGCCTGAGCAATAGGCTATCCAGTCATTGTGATGGCAGGTGCCTGTAGTCTCAGCTACTCCGGAGCTGAGGGAAGAGGTTCTCTTGAGCCCAAGAGTTTGAGATTGCTGTGAGCTACGACACACACACACACACATACACACACAAAGAAGGAAGGAAGGGAGGGAGGGAGAAAGAGAAAGAGAGAAAGAAAAAGAAAGAGAGAAAGAGGAAGGAAGAGAAAAAAAGAAAAGAAAGTCTACGCAGCATGGCAGGCACCTGTCTTCCCAGTTACTTGGGAGGCTGAGGCAAGGGGATCTATTGAGCCCAAGAGGCAAGAGTTTGAGGTTGCTGTAAGCTATGATGATGCTACAGCACTCTACTCAGGGTGATGAAGTGGGACTCTGTCTCCAAAATGAAAAATAAAAATAAAAAAATAACCAAAAAACAAACCCCACATTACTGCTACTTGCTACAACATGGATGAACCTTGAAAACATTATGCTAAGTGAAAGCATGATCACAAAAGACCATGAAATGGAATAGTCTTTAGGAGGATTGTATAATTCCACTTCTTATGACATTTTCAAACAGAGAAATGTGTAGAATTAGAAAATAAATTAGTGGTTACTGAAGGCTTAGGGAATGGAGAGAACAGAGTGGTGATTAATGGGTACAAGGTCTCTTTTTAGGGTGACATTGTTCTAAAATAAAATTGTGATAGTTGCAAAAGTGTTAAAAAATGATGAAATTGTATATTTTAGATGGGCACATTTCAATTATATCTCAGTAAGGCTCTTTTTAATAAAGAAAGTCTGCATAAAGAGGTTCTTTTTAGAATGATGTTCTGTTTAGATCGCTGAAAGCTAATCTACCAAATACCCCTCAGTGGAAAACATGTTATAAAAACTATGATCTATCAATTAGACAGAATTCAACCTAACAATTCAAAACACATCCAGTGATGAAGAAGGGCAATTAATCTGGCGAGACGTAAAGTTTTGTTTTTATTGTAAAAGTAAAAATAAACAGTAGCAAAAGTTGCAATTGCTTTGGAAAAGAGAGCGAGCTGGGAGGCTGGCAGAGGTGTAGCTCCAAAGCAAGGCCTATGCTATACCTGTGGCAAGAAGCCTAGGTAGGTGGGATCTAATTTTATGGCCAAGGGTGAGGGTGCTGAGTTTGCTTCTGTATACACAAAAGACGGCATCAGCAGGGAAACAAGTGTCAAAGCTCTTCACTTGCCTCCAGCTTCAACTCCCCTCCTCACCTTCCCATGACTTGAGTACTTACTAAATCTACTCACTCTCATTTTAAGGCACTCACTCCATGCCAATATTATGCGATATTCTTTTTGTATATCTTCCTCCAGAATTCTTACATGTATATGAAGCAGGAATTATTATTGTCCCTATTTATTCATTTTATTTGGTGAAGAAATGTGCCCAATGGGTCATAAATGATGGAGCTGAGATTCTTAACTCAGGCACTCTGACTCCACAGTCTGAATGACACATCTGAACGAAGACATGATCCCTACTCAGGAAAACCTTTCTCACAGCTTCTCAGTACTGTTCCACTTTTACACCCGACCTTGAGGAGCCCTACCTCTTGGCTAGACCATAGATTGTAATCAACCCAGCACTTTGGTGTTTCCTAGTTGTTTTTTTTTTTTTTAATTAAGAAATAATAGTTGTATGAGGTAAGATAGAAAATCTGCCCAAATCCCTGGCTTAGACTGGGTAATTTATGATGAACAGAAATTTAATTGGCTTACAGGTCTAGAGGTTGGGAAATCCAAGAGCATGACTCCAGCATCTGGCAGCTCTGTCACCCATGGAGAAAGGCAGAAGGGAGAGAGAGAGAGTAAGAGCCCAAGGTTTGTCTTTTGACATGTGCAATAAAACTATGTCTAAACGTCAAGGGAAGAGGCAGGCTGGATGTGTAGTAGAGAGTAACTTGAAAAGTACACTTGATTTACAAATGACAATATCAAAGCATTGGACTTTTATAAAATACCATTTAGGACTTAATTCATTTCATTTCTAAGGGTACTGTTCAAGAAAGCGTATTTGCAATATTTTAATAATTTAACCAGAGGTCAACTTTATAACATTCTCATTTAATGATATAAATGGTACATTAAAATAGTTAGCAAGATAGGAAAATAAGGCTTGCTTTCAATAATATTCAAAAACAGATTTATATTCCTAGGAGAAAAATCTTGTGTGTTCTTCTTTTTTCTATAAAATTATGAACCATTGCAAGAAGAAAATGATTTATCCCTCTTTGCTATTATTATTTTTTAATGAGCCATGCTTCAGCTAAGTGGGGACTTGGGGCATTTTTACTTGCACTGTTTAAGATAAAAACCTTAACAGCCCGACTGAGTGGAGCAGGTATTCCACCTATTTAGGTAACATTTGGGAACAGAAGAAGCTCCCCTGCATGAGATGTGGCCAGAGGAAGACTCCTTGGGGAGATCAAAGGAAACACACAGATGATCAAAGGAAGCACATAGCTGATTTCTTCTCTCAAAGATAAAAATGACTTCATACACTAAGATTACGGGTATGGGGATTTTTTTAAACTATAATAAATATCATTGAGTCCTGGAAGCCTAGCATTAAGACAGGCCAGAGATAACAGATAATATTATAGTGTTGAGATAAATACAGTTTTTCTTTTTTGCTCTATATTTTTTCCTTCCCTTCTCTTTCTCTCTCTCCTCCCTCATCCCCTTCACTCCCTTTCTTTCCTCTCTCTCTCTTTTTTTTTCTTATGTACACATCTGGTTTGTAGCCACATTAAAAAGTAAAATGAAACATTAATTTTTAATAACAAATTTATTTAACACAATATGCACAAAATAGTGCCAGGATAATATGTGATCAATATAAAATTTATTAATGAAATACATTATGGTCTTTTGGTTTTTTGGTGCTAGGTTTATCGAGGCTGGTGTGTATTTTTCACTGACAGCACATTTTGAGTCAGACGAGCCCCATTTCTAGTGCTTGGTAGCTGCATGTGGCCTGTGGCTCAGGTCTGAGGAAAGAAAAGGGGGGCATTAACAATACCTGGTTGATTCCAGTTTGCAGAGAAGTATTGATAAAGCTGTGATAAGAAATAATGTTAAGTGCTCACTGAAATACCTTGATCTTTATTGAACATTTATTTTTATTTTTATTTTGTGAGAGAGTCTCACTTTGGTTGTTTCTAGTGTTATCAAGCCTACATGGCAATGATGTATCAAACAAAATTGCCTTCTAGGAAATCGCAAATGAGTTTTCCAGATGGGATATTCCCAATTCCATTGAAGGCTGTGAGTAGACTTGGAAAGCCATAAAGTAATGTAGAGACAGCAGTGTGGTAAACTTGAGAAAAAAATACTCAAGTGTTTAAGTGAGGAAATATCTCAGAGATTTATATGTGACAAAAGTATAGACAGCAAATGAAGTTGCGAGGCAATTTTGCTTTTTAATTAAATGTGGCCAATTTGGAGCTGACATGCAAATCCCCGCTTCTAGAGTTCTTTCAATTCAAAGTCCTCAATATGCTTTTATGGTTCGCGGTGGTTGCAGAGCTCGGAACTTGGGGCTTGAGCAGGTGTGAAGGGGGGAGTCACACATCTACCAGCTTCCCCTGAACTCTTCCTTCTCTTTTCCTGGGAGCACACCCAGCATGCATTTGTGAAGACATCAGTCAGATGAATTTGTTCAAAAGCAAAGAGAAACATTCAGGAAGACACAGATGCTATGCTCAAGAGTTGATAAAGAACTCACAGGCTCGGAGCTCTGCCAGTTTTTTTTGCTGTGTCCCGCACAACGTCCTGCTGCTCTCCACCTCTGGCCAGTTGGTTCCTCAAATGCTCTCACTATTCCTACTTAGAACCTTTGTGTGTGCCTGTGGCATGGAGATTCAGGGGGCTGACCCAGAGCCATATGGGCGGGGCTCTGCTGCTAGAGGAACACAAGGAAACCCTCTATGCCTTTGTTTCCTCATGTGTAACATGGTTTTACTAAGGCACACCTACCTTCTAGGGCTGATATGAAGATTAAATGAATTAGTGGGTGTCAACACTTAAGAGTGCCTTGCATTGAAACGTGAAAAAAAAAAGTTTGTTGCAAACTCATGTCTGAACAGACATGTGGACATTGGTGTATATTTACCTTATTTGTTAAATACATGTATTCTGTAGGAATACTCATAAGACTGAGTATGAAGTGACATTATGACTCTGCAGAGGGTATCATGTACAATAAATATGTGCACTGCATTATATTTCTAAGCCCCCCAAATTCTAATTCTGAAACTTACCTTTCCCAAGGCTTTGGCATAAGGGATGGTGACACGTGCCACTGTTTTTGAAGATCCTTCTACTGTTTGGAGAGGCACCTGAATATCCAGCCTTGGCAGCTTCTTTCTCTGCTCCCTCCTCTGCAGCGCCTTCTGTTTCATGATCCTGTTCACTTTTTGGTCATCGAACATCTTAAGGTCTGCAGTTATGTTATTTGTTTTAAGGTTTTAGTGACCATTTACTTCCTAACAGGTCTAAAAATTATCCCTCCAGTGAAGACTTCTCCTCCAAACCCCAGTTCATATTTAAGAGGGCAACATGATATGTCCACTCAAATGTCCATAAGTTGGACTCCTGATGTCCTTCCTGCTCCTCCCACGTGTCCCCCTTTCCCCTGTCAAGTTAATGGCAGCTCTAGCCTTTAGGTTGTTTCAGCCAGAATTTGTGGAGTCTTCCTTCCTCTCCTATGCTACATGCATTTCCCATCAAATCCCATTGGCTTTGCCCTCAAAGTCTATCTGAGATCTGTCCACCTGGCCCTTCTGCCATCACTAGTCTGGTCTTAGTCATCAAGGCCTTACCCAGATTCCTGCCAGGGTCCGTTAGATCTTCTGAGAGCCTTCTGCCCTTCTCCTGCTCCTTCCCTCCTGACACACTGCCTCCTTACCATCCCCTAACCTTTCTCCCTGTCTAGAATGTGTCTCCCCAGACTGTCTAGTGTTGCACATGTCCCTACCCCACTCAGAAGGGCCTGTCTAACTGCTCTATCAAGCTGTGAGTCTGTCACCCTCATTCTAAGACCTTGCAGCTCAGCCTCCTGGTGACACAGAGCATTTTCTAACTACTCCTCTGGGCCCAGTTTGTGCATGTCCCTAGATAAGCTGGGCAATGCTCTGCTCTGTGATTCTGGGAAGATCACCTGGTACCCATCACAGTCTGGTGGCCTAGAGAGGGCAGGGTCCACCCATCTTGCCTTAAAGCAGGCTCCTTGATAGCGGTCACTTTTGGGGGGAGTTGGAGGGAGCCACTCCCGATTCCCACATGCTGCTCAGGCAAAAGTGGGTGGCACTTTGCTTTTGTAGAAGCTATAAGCCAGCTTGGTAACCCCACCTTTGTGTTTTTTCCTTTTCCTTTTCCTGCCTCATCCTCTTTTCTCTGGTTCTTGCTTCTTCAGAATTTCACTCACAAAGAAATGTTAGCCATAAGCTTTTGCCTCAGGTTCTATCTTTTAGGGAACCCTGTGTAAATCACATGCTATACACTTTTTTTTAAAGATTAATGTGGGGGTATACATGATTAGGTTAAAATGTTTGTGTTTTTAGGTAAGGTCCCTGTTGTAGTTGTGTCCCACTCCCAGGAGGTGTGCCGTAGACCCTTACATTGTGCCCATTAAGCTGGAGTACATTCATTCCCTCCCTTTCTTCTCCCCCCACAACTTGAATTAAACTGAATTTTTCCCTTGTGTGGGCATGTATTAGTTCATCTACTGGCATCATATTAGTATTCAGTCCATTGGATACTTCGTTTTCCATTCTTGTGATATTTTACTAAAGAGAATGTTCTCCAACTCTATCCAGGTTAATTCAAGAGATATAAAGTCTCCATCTTTTTAAAGGCTGAATAGTATTCCATGGTATACATATACCACAGTTTATTAATCCATTCGTGGGTTGATGGGCACTTGGGTTGTTTCTATATCTAGGTTGTGATAAATGATCTAGTGTAAATGTCCTTTTGATAAAATGATTTTTTTTTCTTGGTAAATGCCCAATAATGAGTTTTACATCAAATGGAAGGTCTATTTTGAGTTCTTTCAGGATTCTCTATACTTCTTCCCAAAGCAGCTGTATTAGTTTGCAATAGGACTAACAGTATAAGTGTGCACTTTTTAAACTTTATCATCTATGTCCCTTCCTTATATATAATCTCCTTAGGGCAACGTGTGTGTGTGTCATTCAGGGTATTATCCTCAGAGCCTAGAAAAGTGTCTGGCACATTGAAAGTGCTCAATAAACGTTAGGTGAATGAATGGATGTGTATCAGAACCTTATCTCTGTTTCCTTCACTAGAATTCAACTTCTATGAGGGCGGGATCATTGCCATCTTTCTCAATATTGTTTCACATTACAATAGTTTGTGAAACATATTAGCTTTCAATAAATATTTTTAAATGAACACATAATTAAGGCCATGAAAAAGTAATAAGTGGAGATAATATTGTTGAGGGAAGCATAGCAAACTAAGGACACAGCTCTGGAAATTTCTTGAAAGGTCCAGGGACTAGGTCAACTTAGCCAGAAGGATCTACTCAAGATCATCACACTTGAAAGATGACAGTTTCATTGGAATTTTCATAGGATCTTTGGTGTGTTATCACACAAACATTTCTAAATTGAACTTTAATGCTCTTTGGAAAAGAGGAACAAGACATATTCCCTGTGAGTATCTGCCCTCAAGAGCAGACTTGGTGTGGCTGTACTAGGTGTCCTAACTAAGGGGCGGGGCATCTCTTCTCCATGCCCTTGATGTACCTGGATCTTACAGGAGCATGTGACCCTAGGAGTATTACCTTGTCCTAATTCACACTGCTTGGCTGCTTTGAGTTGCCCTTTGGTGTCTGTATTAGTTTTATATGAGAATTTGTTTCTCTCTCCTTTCCACTCATTTGAGGCAACATTTTCTCCAAAATTGAGAACCTATGTGTCAGGTACTATTAGGCTTCTGCCATATCATTCAGTCAGGACACAATAGAAAACAGAAGGAACACTCAAACTGAGACCATTCAAGGAGAGTTTGTATGCCAGAGTCTGTTTACAAGGACGTAGTACAAGAGATCTCCATAGGCTGGTGGAGGAGGTGGATCAGTAGGAACGTACAGACGGAGGCCCACATGTCCCAAATCAGAATTTTTCAAAGATTTATCTTAAGCTAACTATTGAATAAACTGTTCTATTCTATGGTTAGCAAGTGGGGTCCTTATGTGATAACCTTGAAGGCCAAGTCTGCATACAGAATTAAGATACTTTTCTGGGTTATGGATTCTTTAACCCTCACTGCTTTCTGTGAGGAGCAGATAGCCTGTGCCCCTGTCCCCTTCACTCTTTCCCAGTCTGTGCACACAGTAAATACCAAACACACGCAGAGGCCTTAGCCCCTGTGTCCAAACTCTGTTCACAGTTCTATAAATAACTCTCAGCCACTCTTGGGTATGGGGTGGACATGAGTGTCACAGCCCTCCTTTCATCCTAGGATAGAACTGAGGATAAGACATGAACAGACCCTGGAAGCTGGCTTGGGTCTGTTCAGGTGGAGAATCCTGAGTTCTGAGTACACAGCATGTTCTATAAGTAGGGAAGCTCAGGAAAGGTTGGTCAGGGCCCATGTGCCTGAATCTGAGGACCACACTATTAGCACCAGCAGAGCTGTACTCCATCGTGCTGGGCATGGAGGGATGTGGGAGGCCTGGAGACTGTGTTGCCTTTGAGCAGGAGTGATATTCTTTCCAAAGACATAGCCATCTGTAGATAACTGTGCAGGGAAGGAGCAAAGAATCATAACCTCCCTCTGATACCAAAGCTCCCTACTGGCTATACCCAGCCAAAATCCAGAGTGCTAGGGAGTGCTGACCACGATCTGCAGAGCATCTGGTGAGCACGGAGAAGGTACTGGCACAGGATGCATCAGGGAACAATACAAACCCAGATTCCTTACTTCATCCACAGACAATGCTTTACCAATGCCCCAAAAGAGGAAGGTGACTTGCCTATGATCTTGATATGCTTCAGGGAAAGTCCTAAAGGGAGCCTGGAATCTGCCTTTTGTCCTTCATGGTTTTCAAAAATTGGGCATTTGAAGCTACTGGGAGGAGGGGCACAAAAAAAAGTCAGCTGCAGTGTTAACGGATGTTGTGATTTGGTTAAGCCGAAATGGTTGTTGATAGGGAATTGTTTAAAATGACTTCATTTTATGATTTTTTTCATTATTTGTATGAATACACTGCTAATTAATGTGAGTAATCATCTACCAACTAATACTTATCGTGCAACTGTTTTGTGCAAGGCACTGTGCCCAGTAAAGTGAGGATTGGCTGTGCCCCAGGATCATGTAGTCCAAATGGAGAGACGTGGCTTCCAGGCACAGGTCTGGGATCCTTTCCTGCTCTGAGTGTCCTCCACAATCCCTGCTTTTGTCTTCCAACCCATCTCATCTTTTACTTCCTGTGGGATTTAAGAAAACGTAAAATAGAACAGGAGACGGAAATAAGGAAAACTTCTCCATGACAAATGGGCCGGGGGGGGGGGGGGAGAGAGAGAGAGAGAATGGGTGATTTAAAAGGGGTGCCTGGGAGAGAAGTAGCTCAGAATATAGTGCTCAGGGAAGAAGAAGGAGACTTGGAAGAAGAGAGGTAGCAAAAAAAGATCATGCAGTAGAGAAAATAAACCAGGTAGGGGATAAATAAGGGGAGAGCTCATCTTTCTTCAGGTATTCATTTATTGAATACTCAGACATTGAATACCTTTGTCCCAGTTCATGCAAAAACATTATTATTCAGCTCCTGGGGTATGGATTTGAGGTCTGTGGACACCTTTGTTCTTCATGTAAGTCACGTCTGGTGACTCTGTAAGGTTATTTTCTTGGCTACTGGATACAGTTTTGTTTTTTCAGAAGAGAGAGGCACTCACCTTGGGTGCCAAATAACTCAGTGACCAAGACAAAGAATATTTTAAGGTCATTTAAAAAAATCAGAATTAATGTAAAAATGCATGTATGAATATTAAAAATTTACATAAAGGCAGTATTAATAACCCAGGGCTCAAACAACAGATCGTTCATGTCCCTATCAACCGCGAGATTCATTTAGCTTCCTTATGACAAAAACAAAGGGAAGGGGGGTCGAAGAAGACGCCAGCCAGGGCAGCGGTAATTATTCACGTTGCGATTCTGCAGGCTCGGCGGGAACAGCTGGACCGAGGTCTCCGGCGGGTTGGGGAATGATTCTGAGATGGGTTTGTGCTGCCATCTAGTGGTCATATTGTGATAGAAGCCATATTCGCTCCTGGAGTCTCTTTTAAGAGGAAATGTGATTAAACCTGAAAAGATCCAGGGCAAGGAGACAGACAAATCTGAGAAATTCTCTGGAAAAATTTTTTTGAGTGTGCTTAAATTCAACCAGCTGTTGTATAGTATGTTTTTACTTTTTTTTTCTCTGTAGCACGTATGGATTGGACTCGTCTAATGTTCAAGGAGCAGTGCTGAGTCCCGGGTGTGAAATGGTGCTATGACCACGGGTCTGTCCTGGGAAGGCTCTTTGGGAGGTCTGAGCAGGGGGAACTGTGCCATTCACCCGCCAGCCCATTATGTTAAAAACAAAAAAGCAAAGAACTCCGGAGAGAGTTGGAGAGAGAAAGTGGTGCCCACTTTTCATTGCATAATGTTGTCTTTCTAACGTTAGAGAAAACTTGTTCTCAAGATGCCGGGACAAACGTTTTAAAATTAGTTTTTTTGCCTTCTTCCTTGAAAGGATTAGTTGTAGCTTCTTCAGACTTGAATTTGGGCAAGAAGTCAGCTGAGTTTCTGCCAGTAGCACTCCCAGGCTAACTTCTCTCAATCAGCTCTAATCGGAAACACTCCACGAGTATTCAAGAGTTAAGATGATTCAAAATGTACAAGATGCATCTTTGTTAAAGGCAATTTATTTAACTAACACTAGAAAAAGAGAAAAAATAACTCGTCCCCATGCCAATAACGGTGTCATTTTCTTTCTTTCTTTCTTTTTTTTTTTTTTGTAGAGACAGTCTCAATCTATTGCCCTCGGTAGAGTTCCGTGGAGTCACAGCTCACAGTAACCTCCAGCTCTTGGGCTTAGGCGATTCTCTTGCCTCAGCCTCCCGAGTAGCTGGGACTACAGGTGCCCGCCACAACGCCCAGCTATTTTTTGGTGCAGTTCGGCCGGGGGCCGGGTTTGAACCGGCCACCCTCAGTATATGGGGCCAGCACCCTACTCGCTAAGCCACAGGCACCGCCCCGTAACTTTCTTCTTTTTTAACTAAGTTGTTTTCCATTTCAAAGCTCAAAGAGACCCTAGTTTCAGGTAATCATTACTCCTCACTCCTCTCTTGAAAATAACTTTGTTTTTTCCACACACAGGGCTCTACATATTCACCATTAATACTTTTTATATTGATTTTTCTTGCTCAGGTGAAATAATAAAATATGAAAAGGCAAAAAAAAAAAGGCCTGTTAAGTGTTAGGTAACATTTAATATAGACTGTATTCGGTTTTTATTATAAAAATGTCAAACATTCACAAATACCGAGTTTACAATGAACCTCAGTATATCCATCCAATTTATTAACATCAGCATCATTTGTTTAGCATGATTCTGCCATGTTATTTTCTTGTTTTTCTTGCTTTTTTTTGAAGAATTTAAACAAGTCCCAGACATTTCATCTTTATCTACTTTATTAGAATTCCTTATGTGTGCATATATGTGTACATTTGTGTGTATATTCTGCATATGTGTGTATGTGTGTTTATATACTCATGTATGTGTATATATATTCATACATGTACATATATTCGTGTACATATATATTCATACATATATGTGTGTATATATATTCAGTGATGTGCCACTGACATTTGGGTCAACATACAGTTGTGGTCCCATCAGACTGTAAGGCAGTTGAAAAATTCCTATCACTAGTGATGTTGTAGCTCTTAGTTCAATGCATTACTCACACATTTGTGGTGCTGATGGTGTAAACAACTACTGTGCCACCTGTTGTCTGAAAGTATGGCACATACAATTATGTACAGAACATAATACTTGAAAAATTAATGACTGTGTTCCTGCTTTATGTATTTACTATACTATATTTTTTATCATTATTTTAAAGTGTACTTCTACTTATAAAAAAAAATTAATTGTAAAACAGCCTGAGGCAGGTCCTTTAGGAGATATTCCACAGAAGGCATTATTGTCAGAGGAGATGACAGCTCCATGAATGTTATTGCCCCTGAATGTTATTGGCCCAAAGTTTCAGGAAAACACCTCCTGAGGAAGTGGCCAGTTCTGAAGAAAGACACATCTGGGGAGGACTAATGCTCCCCTGGTAAATGTACAGGTCCATCTGGCTTCCTGCAGCCGACGTCTCTGTAAAGGCTCTCCCTTTCCTCTCTCCTGGGAGCCCTTCCTTCCCTGCCACATCAGGGGCTGCAGCCAAGATGGCTGCACATGTGGCAAGCAGACAGGATCTTCCGTAGGCCTGCAGGCAGCCGAGAAAGTCTCTGGGTCCTGTATGGGGCTCCCAGTTCCCTTCATGTGGCCAGGCCTCAGGCCACCTCTGTGCTTCCAGGCCTCAGGCCTTGGCCCTTCTCCCACACAGCATGGCCCACCTGACCAGCCCCGCTGCTGCCCCTTCTCCTGATTGCAGTACTCCGTGGAGGCTGCTCCAACTCGCTCCCACTGGATCCCAGATCCGCCCTGACTAGAACCCTGTGTGCTCGATGGGCACAGGTGGGAGGGCATAGAGGGCCTGAGAGGTCTGCTGGGCTTCCCCACTCCTGAGCTGTACTGCCCAGGTACAATGTGCATCCTTGTTGTCCCTCAAAATTTGGGCAAAAGAGTGCTCCTCATTCACAGCAAAATATAGTGTTCTAAAAGAGTCGAAAAGTCTTAAATATTTAAAAGTTTATAAAATAAAAAAGTTATAGTAAGCTAAGGGTAATTTTTTTATTGAAGAAAGAAAAGTATTTTGTCTCAAATTTCATAGCATTTATTTTTTACATTATAAAGAGAAATCACGCACTCATTTCATACTTACAATAACAAGGAGGCCTTGTTGTTAATTTATTTTCTATAAACTGAGGCAAAGGCGAGTAAAATAACTCACTGGAAATTCCAGAGCAACCCCTGAGATTCCCGAACATTGATCCTGTGAGAGGGATCCTTGAATAAAGGTTTGGAGCCACAGCAGTGTTCTAAGGGGCACTCTCATGTTTTATAGCTGCATATATTACGGGCAATTCTCATTATTACCCTTTCCTTAGGCTCCGAGTAACTGAGGAGAACCCAGTTACTTGTTTTTTCTTTTTTTAGTAGAGTCAGAGCTTTACTTTATCGCCTTCGGTAGAGTGCCGTGGCGTCACACAGCTCTCAGCAACTCCTGAGCTTAGGTGATTCTCTTGCCTCAGCCTCCCAAGTAGCTGGGACTACAGGTACCTGCCACAATGCCCAACTATGTTTTCGTTGCAGCTTGGCTGGGGCCGGGTTTGAACCCACCACCCTCAGTATATGGGGCCGGTGCCCCACCTACTGAACCACAGGCACTGCCTGAACTCAGTTACTTTTCTAAGCATCATCTTATTGGCATTTCAAAAAGTTTGCTCACTGTTGCCTTCCAAAAAATTCCCAACCAAAGCCTTTTCTATGTCTGTCCCCATGTATTGCCCCAAAAGGTATTGATGGAAAGTATGGGAAAGAGAATTAGTGGAAAGATCAATGCCAGGCTACCTTGACATAACCTTTAATGTACAAAGTGTTCAAACTACTTTCCATAAGACTTTACCTTGAAGAAGGGAGTTGCACCTATAGAAATAAGCTGTCATTAATATAGTGTAAGTCATGATTATAACTTTAGAACTTTAGGTTTAGAATGAACAAAGAATGGATGGATGTTGTTTGTTTCTCCATCAAAGGCCTCTGAGTATGGAAATGTATGACAATCACTTTGTGTAGTTCTTTATTAATCAATTACTCACTGAGCTATTAGCATTTAAAAAAATTAAACAATTGTACTAAATATTCGTACACTACTTAGAAAATTTATTTTTAAAATAATTTCTACCAGTGTTTAAGTAATATTTGTTTATGTAATTACTCTATAAACAATTAAAATCACAAGTTGAACAGATCATACTATTTTTTTTAAAAGTGTGAAAAATTAAAAAAAGACAAAAAACAAACTTACTAGGGTTATAAAAGTGCTTTATACGCCATTAAAATAATAAGATGTCTTGTCCTTATCTTTATTGTAATTTTTATCCCCATTTTCATATTCCAAACACTATCGTTTTAGGATTTCAGCTCTCAGTAATCTTACTAGACCTGATGTACAAAGAGGTGTGACTTCACATTGGCAGAGCTTACAAGGTCTCTAGCCTGTTTAGATCAAGGACCCTTGGGTATCTATGGGACTTGCTTATTAGTCCAAGGGCTTCAATTCTGCGTGCTGATCCTGAGGCTGAATATCTGTTAATGACCAAGTCTTTCATGTTATGTTGTCACTTATGTTTCATTGCTAGTCTTCCATACGGATTTTAATTTTTTAAGACTTGGTGTCTTCCCCAGAAACCCTTCCAGTTTCATGTGGTTAAATACATAACCATTGCCTTATGATTTGTTGACCAAGCTTTTTTAGAGCATCATTAGAATCATGTGTTCCTTATTAGTAATTTATAAGAATTGGTGGGTTATCTAATGGTTTTACCTCCTATAAGATGGGAAATTTGGACTGTTTAGTGAGCACTGCTTTGAATCATCTTCCTGTTTTATTACTTGCAACACCCTCTTTCCACTTATCAGTGGTGGTTAAATGCAGATCCCCCTGATTAGTGTAATGTAAAAGATGAGGACAGTGATAAGCTCTTTCTGTTTTGGGCAGAATTCCTCTGTCTGTTTCTGTATTAGTTCAGCTCACTCCCATGTATTTTGTTCACTCTTCTTTCCCATCTACCCAGAACATACATATCTCGTGTGCACACACACACACGCACCCATATTTATAAACAAATGTAGCAACAAAATTTATGTGTGGATATATATATATATATGTATATACACACACGTTATTATCCATATAGGCGCATATATATATATACACACACACACACACACACATATATATATATATATTTCCCTTACCTATGAAATTAATTAATGACTTGTTTTATTATTTTATATTATAAGTTCCTTTTTGTGCTATTAACTTTTCTCTTTTGACTTTGATTTTGAACTCATGGTCATTTATAGATCAAATCATTCTAACTAACAATAGTATTACTAATAATTTTATTATTTAAATAATAAATAAAGAGTTGTTTTTTTAAAAAAATAAATAAAATCAATAATAAGCCTTTGGCCAGATTAACTAGAAACAGAAAAATAAAATCTCTAATAACCTCAATCAGAAACAATAAAGGGGAAATAACAGAGGCCACAGAGATACAACAGATTATCTCTGAATACTATAAGAAACTCTATGCTCAGAAATTTGGCAATGTGGATGAAATGAAGCAATACCTGGACTCACACCCTGATATTTGGCATAAACTTTAAAAGCTTGTAAAGGAGCATCAGATTCCACAAGCAGAATTCTGAACCTGTCCTTCAGTAGTCTTTAATAACTGGATGGAAACAGAGAGAATGGAGAGAGGAGATGGGGTAGCAGGAAGCCCAAGAACAAAAACAAACTTCAAATGATGGCTAACACTGTGATAGAAATATTTTAAAGACAGAGGTACCCAAAAGACTCAGGCAAGAAGGTATCAAGAATCCCTCCTGCTCTGGAGGCTGCACCCTGCTTCCTCTGCAGCCGGCTGGATCTCTGAATAGAAATGTGCCAGGGAGCAGAGCCTGGAACTGGCAGAGCCCCCCTGAGCCGGCATCCCCCACACTCACGGACCCTCTAGGGTGACTTCAGGCGAATGGACAGACTTCCAGCCTCAGAACAAGGTCAGCTTCATCACACTGTCAGGACTGAGCCTCAGGTAAACACTCTGCCTGTTACTGGTAAGCAAAGTGATTTTAATAACACCAGGGCCACTTCCTCTGCTCTTCCGAAATTTTAGTACCACTATTTTCCTCTCCTATCACCATCTCTGTAGTAGAAATTAAAATACAACCTATTATGTATTCCACAACTTCTTTGCCTCTGGAAGAGCAACTTTAACTGCCCCACCACATTGTTTGAATGGAATCTTAAGGTTAAGTTAAACACCTAACTCCTTTAACATCCTAGATTTAGAGAAGCTTAACTGAGACTTTGTAAACAACCTTTTTCCTTTTTTTCTGAGTTTAGAGTTAAAGTGAAAGAGACCAGGAAATAGAAGAGAGAGACATGTGTAGAAAGACATGGATATGAAGATGTACTTTTGGTAAGGAAGGATAAAAGATAAAAGAACATTTTTTAATAGGAAAGAATCTTGTACAAACCTTTTTGTCTTAAAGTAACTGTTGGTTTTAAGAAAGAAGATTTAAGACAAAAACAAGGGATTTAAAAATGTTGAAAGATGGTGCATGTAAGTCATAAAGGTTTGTGAAAAGAATTTAGAAAGAATTTTGTATGTGATTAAGTTGGTTATAAAGAAAAGGAAATCTTTAGTTAAAACAACAAAGTTGTCTGTTCTCAGTTTATAAGACTTATGTTTAAAGCCTCTTAACTTTCTATTTTTGTGTGCATGTTTAAAGTAATGAAAAAATTCATCAAAAGTCAGAACTCAAAGGGTCCATTTACCATTATAGAGTTAATACAAATTTTGTTAAACTGGTTTTCTGTCTTTTTGCCTGCTAAAAACTGGCCTTGCGGTAGGGTGCTAGCACTCAGCAGAAGACTCCAGGTCAGTTACTCATTTGGAACTAAAAAAAAAGAGTCCTCTTTACTTTTTAAAACCGAAGCCACGTTTCTTCCTTAATTGGTACTGCTTTGTCTGGCTCAAGTAACTGGGCATATTCTTAACAAAGGACTTCTTTTAATTTACATTATATTACAAAACTTAAATTTCTTCCCTCATGTTTGTACTAAAAAGGTAATTAGGGAGGAAGTGTCACATATTAACCCATTCTAATTTTCAAACCCTGTATTTTCAACTACATAATGAAATTTATTTCTTCCCCCTTAGAGGCTATCTGCTTACAGATTCTGGTCACTGCTGGGTGTCAACATTTACAACAACAAACGCATCCATCTGTGTGAAAGGATCCATGTACAAATAACTGCACACCATTCACTGTGACCCTCTGGATGGACATCCACTCCTGCCCTGACAGAGAGCTGATTGCAGAGCCCACTACCCACACCATCCTTTTTCAGCCACGAAGTAGTCAGAGCAGTCAGTGACCCTGTTCCCAAAGATTTGGGCTCTATAAATCAGAGGGAAAATGTTAAATTAGGCAGTTAGTTAGACATGAGCAGGCCAGGTGGTGGATACAGTTAGGCAATTTTGGCTATTTTGGAATGTCAGGAGGGCCTGAATTGTCACACTAATTTGTCACATGAAATTAACATGGGAATGAGGCTAATCAAAACCTTATAAGTGAATTCCTTTGAGATAAAAACCAATCAATGACCCAAAGACTTTCTTTCTTTTTTTTTTTTTGAGACAGACCCTCAAGCTGTCACCCTGGATAGAGTGCTGTGGCATCACAGCTCACAGTGACCTTAAACTGCTGGGCTGAAGTGAGTCTCCTGCCTCCACCTCCCAAGTAGCTGGAACCACAGGTGCCTACCACAACGCCCGGCCACCAAAGACTTTCTAACATGGACAGACAATTATGGTCACATGT
The DNA here is from genome assembly GCA_963573935.1 of Arctocebus calabarensis. NCBI lineage: Eukaryota > Metazoa > Chordata > Mammalia > Primates > Lorisidae > Arctocebus > Arctocebus calabarensis. The sequence goes on from CAUYON010131572.1 coordinate 24,641, forward strand.
TTTCCTTTTTATTCCATTTATATTCCTTTTGTATTCCTTTTTCTCACTCTTTTTCCTAATACCCTACTAGAAGCTGAAGAATGGCCCATTTAAATAAATAAAATGGGGACTATGTGGGAGGTGGACAGGCTGAATTCCTCACAGACCTTCCAACTTAGGGTAATGCGCTCAGTCAGGGGAATGTCCATGTGACTATCCCTGCAGGGGGAAATCAGCAGTGCTGGTGAGCTGGGGCCATCGACTAGTAGCATAGGCTAGAGAAGCTGAGATGTCTGTCTGAGGATGTGACAGTTGCTCCCCCAGCTCTCTCTTCCAATGGCACCCTTATCTGGCCACCTCAGATGTTCCACCACCCTATGTCCTTGCTCACACTTTACTCAACCTTACTGGGGGCTGTAATCTCCCCTCTCTCATTCTTAACCTTGAGTGCTGACGATTGACTGCTGTGCAGCCTTGCACCTGTACTCTGTCTCATACCCCCCCAAAACACTCTGGGAAACAGAACAGAGGTTGCACTGTCTTCATGCTTCCCTCCCACCCCGCTCCCAGCTACATGGAAAGGTGTATGCCTGTACAGGCTTCTAGTTTTATGCACTAAGAAAAATAAATTAATTAATAAAACGGAAGCAAGAGGCAATGATTATCCATCTGAGGACAACTCGAGGACAAAATTCAATGTATAACTGCTGGCAAGTCATTTTACTCCTCTAGGACTCAGATCCTCATCATTCATTAGTTTGCTGCTTTCAAACGCCCATGAACGTTTTATGAGAAGACTTACTAAGTGTTAAATCAATTTAAAATGTCTACTTTTTCTTGTACAAAAGCAGCAAGTAGAAACATCAAAAATTAAATGGTAGAAGGCAGTATTTATATATCAAATGTAAAGTACAGGTAAGCAAAAGTGTTAGAATTTGGCTACTAATTGCATAAATATCCCTATTTCTTGCTCTTCCTACAGAAATTAACCATGGATATGGTGTTACATTAGGTTTGTATGGAAATACAGATCCGATACAAGCTAAAGAAACCTTCCTTAAATTATACTATTCAATGCACTTTTAATAAATAAAAGTTTCTCTTTTAATGAATAAAAGTTTCATCTATTCACACCAGATTTGAAATTATATCCCTGCAATGTAAGATTTAGATATTATTTAAATATAAATTTGAGATCTAGTTTCTTAGTATATGTGTGTAGCTGAATAAATTTTTATATATCTCTTACACAGAGAGACTATAACTTAGAGAAGGGATTTGAAGTCACAGACTTGGATTAAAAACCCATCTCTGTCACTTTTTAACTTTATGATCTTGAGTAAGTTTCATAAACAATATTTAGTTTGGTTTCCCATTTTTTAAATAAGGATGATAATAACAGTAACTACTTTCGAAAGTTAGGGTTATACACATATATTGCTTAAAATAGTGTTTGGCATGTAACATAAGTTTCATTATTATTATTGTTATTATTATTACCAGTATCTAATTTTGAGAAAGCAAAAAGCAAGGATTCAATTCCTTTAACCTTGAAAACCACATTTGAAAGTGAACAATTCTTTGTTGTAAAGATAATTGTACCACTTGCAAAAGTGCTGTCATTGTGAAAGCAAGCATCTGGGGTTTCATTATGTTCTCCCTTCTGTAGCTATCCTAGGTTGAGTATTAGAAATATCTTGGGAAAATGATGTCTCTTGAGACTGAGGAAATGTTTTGTGTTCAAATAAGTTTGGGAATGCTGATGAAGCAATATTAAAAGTTTATTATTTTCTTTTTAGAGTTTCTCAGAGCTATTAATGTATTGTTCATTATAAAGTTAGAAGAAGAAAAATCATATATTGTGTTTACAAACTTATTTGGAGTCAAACTCTTTAGGAAATACTGCCATGAGTAGTAAATTGATACCAACAATTTAGAGTCTCAGGATATCCTTTTAATTTAAATAGGCCTTAATAACTTTATTTGTATTTTTAATATCAGTTTATTAATAAAACACTTGACAGAAAGATATCATGACTCAAATAATATGGTTAAATTTATATCCCCACCAGAAGAAAAAGTTTGTTTTAACCATAGCATTATCATTATTTTGTGCTTTTGCATGTGAGTCATACTCACTTACTCACATACTCACTTCTTAGAGCCCTCAAAAAATGTTGGATTTATACCAATAACTTTATGGTCCAAAACTTGAGAATCAAAGGTTCTGAACCCTCTCTATACATGTAAAGTCATCAGGATAGCTTTTAAAAAATGTAGTCTAGATGCCCAGACATTCATAGCTATATGATCTGCTGTAGGGTCTGGGCATTGATATTTTTACCAGCTTTTCATGTCATTTCAATTTGCAGGCACAGGAAAACACTGCTGGTCCTTGGAGTTATTAAAAATAGCCCTGAAGGGACATCTACAATGAACAGAAACCATAGCCGGAAGATGGCCAAGGGATTTGGAGAAATCGAAATAATAGAGGCATCAGATGTCCCAGTGAAGGAAAAGAGCTTATTTGGGATTATGGTTGAGTGGCATATTTGGAAGTGTAAAACACCAGTATTGAAGTGGGGATCAATAAATTTAGGGTTTCAGGGGTTAAAAGCACAGCAGTGTGGTAAAATCCTTTCCAGTCACAATTTATCAGAGTAAGTGGATTTAAGAAAACAAACAAAAAAAAAAAAAACACCTAGCAGTTCAGGACTTTCTGTTAAGTATCAATATAGGTATCTATGTCATCATGAGGATTGTTAGGACCCAAGAAAAATTAGGATAATTATATATTAAAAAGAAATATAGTCTAACAATCTTTGGTGAAAAATGGACATTCTTATGGTAGATCTTTATGAAGACTACAGCAATTACCACCCTTAGCTCTTGACTTAGCAATCTTTGGAGTTCCATGTGACTTAGTCAACTTCTTTAAATACATGTGGAAAGTGTAAGTGAAAAAAATATAAACATTGGAGTGAGACAAATTTGGCTTTGACATTTTCAACATTCTGAATACAACTATGAATATTTGTACCATCACATCTATTTCCTTAGGCTGACATAATAAAATAGTGTAGGCTGAGTGGCTTAATAAAGAGATTTTTTTTCCTTATCCTTCTAGAGGTTGGAAGTTCAAGATCAAGGTGCCAGCTTAGTTGCGCTCTAGTGAAGGTTTTCTTTCCTGCCTTTCTGTTACATGCATCTTTTCTTCCTAGCTTGAAGATATATTTCAGGAGAAAGAGAGAGAGAGAAAGAGACACTAGTATCTCCTCCTCTTATAAGGAACATAATATAATTCCCACCATCGGGGATGATCTTCTCTAACCAAGTTATCTTATCTTCCAAAAGTCCCATCCCTAGGTTCTATCATAGAGAGGATTAAGGCTTCAGCAAATGAAAATTGAAGGGGGAACATAATTCAGTCTATGCCAACTACTTTCTAAAAATAGGATGTTGAATAAGTTGTGCAATTTCTCTGAGCTGTGTTTTTCTCCTTCACAGACTTGCTATAAGGTTTAATGTATTTAGTTAAAGAGTTTGATCATGTAGTAGGTCCTCAATAAGTATAATTTTCTTTACAAATTTCTCTTTCAACTTCTCTTCCTATCCTTATTACTGAGTTTGTCTGTCAGTGACAGATATTGTGTCACTGATTTCATCTTCTCTTATCTTGAATATGAACTCAGGGATGGAGCTTTTAACTTTCTTCTTTGTTCCAACTACCTCCATCTTTGCTCTGCTCCCCATATAGCACCCTCTGGCCTCTAGTGTCAGTTCTGCAGGTAGAACCCTAGTCAGTTCTATAGGTAACTTCCTTTGTAGTGAGGTTGATTTCTGATCAATGCACCAAAAAGAATCTATATGAACATTCTTGGTTTAGTACTTTTGCTAGAGAAGGTGGTTGGAATTATAGCAGAAGCAGTAGAAATTTCTCAAGCTGTTCCTAATAACTTTTTTTTCCAAAATATTAATGGAGTATAAATGTTTTATGTTACATGGGTCACTTTTATAGCACTTGAGTTCCACCTATAGGGATTCCATCCCCCAAATAAATGTTGATTGTACCCATAGGTACATTTTGTCCCTCTCCCTCCTATCCTTCCCACTGGTTGATTTCCACTGAGTTTTCCTTCTCTGTCATATATCCGTCCTCATCAGTTAGTTCCAATTTAAAAGTGAATACATGTGGTGTTTGTTTTCTATTCTTGAGAGACTTCACTTAAGACAATGGCCTCCAGTTCAATCTGGATTGTTGTAAAAAGTATTAATTCATCTTTTTTATGGATGAGTAGTACTCCACAGTAGAAATATGCCACATTTTATTAATGGAGTCATGAATTGATGAGCCCTTTTGAAACCATAAAGTTACACAAGAACACAAAGTTACACCTGCTATGGTTGTTGAAACATTAAGTGAGAGCCTGGTGGCAGCACCAGAAGTTTAAGTATTTCCTATTCAAGCAAATAGTGTGGGACCTGAATTGGTGGCAATGGCAGAAGGTACCTGGGTATTATCCACTAACATTGAAGATGGCATTTGGTTCAGTGGATAACTGAGTAGGATGAATGACAGTAAGTCTGCAAGTACTGTTGCTTGAACCACATTCTCCATTGAGCCAATATTGAAACCAGCAGTTCTAGTTCAATATGCATTTCTGCTAATAGATGAAAGTGGTAGCAAAGTCAAAACAAAACCAATGGTGCTGTCACCTGGCTTGATGGGATGTTGCTTCATATGGCATCAGTAAGAGTTATTAAGAAGGCACCTGTGATTGCTAGAGGTTATATGGTAAAAGTGTTGCTCAAATTTGACTTTGATATCTAAACCCTAAGGCAAACCTGATTTCTATGGACAGGGCAATTAGTCGATGCCAATGGTGTTCAAAATCCAAATCATATAATATGTGGAGGTAAAGCTGGGTACAATATGGGAACAGGCTGGCAGATATGCTTGCAATTACCAGAATTAAGCCATCCTGTGTCTGCAACAGATAAGTCAGTCCTGGAGCGGTAGTAAATGTTACTACCTTTGCAAGGGCAAATTGAACCTACTTGCAAGACCACTGATTCTTCCAATAATAAGTTTCTTATTCTTTCTTTTCTTTTCTTTAGAAACAGAGTCTCAATTTGTCACCCTGGGTAGAGTGCCATGGCATCACAGCTCACAGCAACCTCAAACTCTTGGGTTTAGGCAATTCTCTTGCCTCAGCCTCCCAAGTAGCAGGGACTACAGGCACCCATCACAATGCCTGGCTATTTTTTTGTTGCAGTTTGGCCGGGGCAGGGTTCGAACCTGCCACCCTCAGTATATAGGGCCGGTGCCCTACCCACTGAGCCACAGGCGCCACCCTCAATAATAAGTTTTGTTACAATTCTTTCTCTAGGTCCCAAAGTGAAGTGCTAGGCCTCTGTAGCTGCAATATGAAATTTTCATTATCGCTCTCTATACATTTGTAATATTACATTCAGTGTGCTCCTCGCTCATGGCTAATAAGATACACACTTTCACAACTCCAAACCTGCATTTATCCTGTGCCTTTAATGTGAGATGCTATTTCTTCACCTTTCTGAATTTTGAAGTTTGTTTTACTCCAACATCAAGCTACATCTAATTTTCCAATCAAATGAAATTTTTCTAATCCCTTTGATCAGCATTAATCACTCATTCCACAACACTGTAATCATTCTCATCTGTTAACTGAGAGTAATAACAGATATCACTTTATTGGGTTTGAATAGGATTAGGTAACTTAATATGCAGAGTATTTTTTTTCCTTTTTAAAAAGCATCCTTCATTTGGCATACATGCCCATAAACCCTCTCTTAATTCCTATTTCCCCTCCAGCTATTACCTAATCTTTCTGATCTAATTCTCCAAATAATCATTTACAATCAGGCTGTCATAAATGTTATGCTAGCAAAACTCTTTTCAAGGACAGAGATGACCTCCCTATTATTGCTAAAGGCAGTGGCTGTTATCTTGTCCTCTTTTACTTGACTTGTCAGCAGCATTTGACAAGGTCGATGGCCCCAACTTCCTGGACACGCTTCCCTTTCTTGGCTTTCTAAACATTGCAGTGCTCCGGGATTCAAATTTGGACCAACTTTTCTTTTCTCTAACTATACTCACTCTCAAGGGGACTTCATCAAGCTTCATGGTTTCAAATACTTCCTATTGGCTGATTACTCTTAAATTTGTGTCTACAACTCAGACTTCTCTGTATCAGGATCTTATATAACCCAACTGCCTGTCTAACATACACATTTGTAAAGTCTGATAGACTTGTCCTGAATAAACCTCCTCATCTTCCCTGCAAACCACGTGTACTTGTGTTTTTCCCCATCTCAGTTGATGGTAACTTCCATAATTCCAAATTCATGGATCAAAAATTTTACCTTTTCTCTCACACCCCACATTTATTCTGACATTAAATAAAGTTGTTACTATCTTCAAAATGCATCCCAAAATTTTAGCATTCTTTAACACTTCAACTACTAAGATCTTGGTCCTGGACAACATTATCATGAACTTGAATTACTGTCCTAACCTCTTAACCAATGTCCCAGCTTTTACTCTTGTCTCCCTGCCCCATAATTTATTCTCAGCAGATGGTATGATTTTATTACAACATAACAGAATATTTCACTCCTTTGCTTAAAACTCTACAAGGGATCTGCATTTCATTCAGAGTACAAGGCAAAGTCATTGTGGTAGCTGTCATGGCCTGACACAATCTACTTTCTCCTGTTATGCAAACAAATATAATAAACAAGTAAATAGAATGTCTATCAGATGGTGATAGGTGCTATGAAGGAAAAAATATCAGGAAAGGATGATTAAAAGTACCATGTGGTCAAGGGCTTTGAGCTGAAGTCTGTCTAGTCTTCCCCTTTCATTCTGCTTTTGCTATATTACTCCTCAAACATGCCAAATATACTTATGTTTTCAGGCCTTTGCACTTACTATACCTTTCTCTTTACTAGTATTCCTTCAGACAACTCCATGATTTATATGAGGGATATCCAGAAAGTATCCAGCCAGTTATGCCTCTATTTTTCATGTTACATAGCTAAATACTTTCCTGACCACTCTTGTACACTCGTCATCTTCAGGTCCTTACTCTAATACCATCTTCTTAGTCGAGATTTCACTCAATACTAATAAAATCATAATGCTTCCATTCTGTGGAATCTCCTATCCCCCTCCTCTGCTTTATTTTTTCTTCATAGCAGGTATCACTATCTGATATCTTTGCTGAATTCTCCCTTCCTACAACAGTGCCTGCCACATAGTTGGCAGTCCATAAACAGTGTGGGAATTTTATGGTAATTAAACAAATTGTAAGGTAAGACATATCTGCTTAATTTATTTGTATTCTCCACCAGTTTCTACTGCTCTGGAGTGCAGAGATGTTACACTTTTTGCTTTTGTGTCCACCTTGGCAAATAAAATTTTAAAATAGTACATATCTTAGACTGCTGCTTGTTGGATATAAGGATGTATAGCCAAGTGGATCTTCTCTCTGTAGAATTTTCATACGGTCTTTTTGTTTTGTAGTTTTATTTTTTGAGATAGAGTCTCACTATTGCCAAGATTAGACTTCTGTGGCATCAGCCTAGCTCACGGCAACTTCCAACTCCTGGGTTGAAGCAATTCTCTTGCCTCAACTTCCCAAGTAGCTGGGACTATAGGTGCCTACAACCACACCTGGCTGTTTTTTTTTTTTTAATTTTTAGTAGAGACACAGACTCATACTCAGGCTGGTCTCAAACTTCTGAACTCAAAGGCTCCTCCTGCCTCAGCCTCCTAGAGTTATAGGATTACAGGTGGGAGTCACTGAGCCTCACCCATATAATCATTTTGAATGCATTAGTCATCTGCATTTTGGTATTCCTCTTTCAGTTACTAATATATAATTTCCTGTAATGAGTAGACTCTGATTTGCTTTTAAGTTAAGATCCCAATCCCCAGATCATAGCAAGTAAAATACCATCTCACCTTGGAGAATGTTATATTAAAAGAGAGGGAACTATATAAAATATAGCCCTGGATATTCTCCACTGAAGGGAAATTTGGAGATGCAAACAGAAATTCAGATCCAAATGAGGCTACAAAAACCTTAAAGACCCAGAAAATTGAAAATATGATCTTTCTAGGGATCTAAAATATTTCTGAATGTAGATATTGGATATGAGGTGGATAGACATAGTAAATAAAAACAAGAAACTGGCTGGGTACGGTGGCTCATGCCTATAATCCTAGCACTCTGTGAGTTCAAAGTGGGAGGATTGCTTGAGGCAGGAGTTTGAAACAAACTGGAAGAAGAGTGTGACCCCATTTCTACAAGAAACAAAAAAAATTGGATGCGCATGTTGGCACATGTGGCCAGCTACTTGGGAGGCTGAGCCAGGAGAATCCCTTGAGCCCAGAGTTTGAAATTGCAGTGAGCTATAATGATGCCACTGCATGGTAGCCCAAGTTGGAGAGTGACAGTCAAAACAAGAGAAACTTAGCTAAATTTGAATTTTAGATAAACAATGATTTTTTTTAATATAAATATGTACCATGTAATATATGGGACCTAAACTAAAAAATAATTGATAATCTTTATGTATTTATAAGTGGAATTCTGGGAAGTTTAGTTGTATGTTTGGAATTTTATGTATTTTTTAAATTTATTTCAGGTTAATATGAGAGCAGATACAATTATGTTACAAAAATTGCTTTTGTAAGGTTAAAGTCTGACTTATAGTTGTGTCCTTCATCCAGGAAGTATGCCACTTACCAGTGCAATGTACTGGTTGACTAAGAACTTACCCAACCTCTTCCCACCTTTCCCCAGTTTGAAACTAATTTCATTTTTCTCTCATGTGAGCATGTAGTTGTTAATCCACTAGTTTTAAATCAGTAAGGCATACATTTGATGCTTATTCTTCCATTCTTATGATACGTGGTTTAGGATAATGTTCTCCTACTCCACCCAAGTTGTTACAAAAGATATAAAATCTACATATTTTTTATAGGTGAATAGTATTCTGTGGTGTTCTTATATCATAATGTATTAATCTATTCATGTGTTGAAGGGCCATTTAGTTGTTTCCACAGCTTTGCAATTGGGAATTGCGCCGCTATAACATTTGAGTGCAAATGTCCTTATAGTAAAATGTCTATTATTCTTTTGGGTAGATATCTAGTAATGGAATTCCTGGATTGAATGGTGGATCTACTTTTACTTCTTTGAGGAATCTCCATATTTCTTTCTATAAAGGCTGAACTAGACTGTAGTTCCACCAACAGTACATGAATGTTCCCTTCCCTCCACACCCATGCCAGCATCTGTTGCTTTGGGATCTTGTGATGTGGGCTTTTCTCATTGGGGTCAGCTTATATCTCAGGGTGGCTTTGATGTGCATTTTTCTGATGATTAGAGATGGTGAGGATTTTATTCATGTGTTTGTTGGTCATTCATCAGTCTTCATGAGAAAAATTTCTGCTCATATCTTTTGCCCACTTTTAATGTTGTTGTTTGTTCTTTTTTTTTTTTTTTTTTTGCAGTTTTTGGCTGGGGCCGGATTTGAACCCACCACCTCCGGCATATGGGGCCGGTGCCCTACCCCCCTGAGCCACAGGCACCACCCTGTTTGTTCTTTTTTTTGCTGACTTCCTTGAGTTCTTTGTAGATTCTGGTTATTAACCTTTTGTTGGATTTGTAGCATGCAGATATCTTCTCCTATTCTATGGGCTGTCTCTTAAATTTGTTATTTGTTTCCTTAACTGTGCAGAAAATTTTATTTTTTTAGATTTAGGAGCTTTGCACTGTATATAACAATATACCCAAAGCTCATCATTATAGTCTGTCAAATAACAGGTAAATTCTTTCCATTAAATTGTTCTTAAGAGGCTTTAATTCTCCCCTAAATGTCCTCATCACATTAGGAAGGGAATTGGATACAAGAATATAAATATGGAAGTGGTATAAACTTAATTAAGTTCTGTCCTTTATCTTCGCTAAAACCCACAACAGACACCCACTCCAAATTTGCATCTTCAAAGAAAGAGATCAGACAGATATTTCATATGGTGGTCAATATACAGGATACTACTGACATATTTTAGAAGTTTCTATAATAATTCTAATAACTGGATGGCTTCCACTACAGAATCATAGGGAGGAGGAAGGATGATCAAGGGTAAAATTATATCAATAATCAAAATATGTTCCTTATGAATTAAAAGATCTTCCCTGTTGTAGTGTTATGCAAATTTGCCTGTCATCCCTCAGAATCCCTAAATACACTGCAATGTACATAGTCCTATGGGTATCACATGTGTGTCAGATTGCCTTATAGCTACTTGATCTTGTTAGTAAACTCTCAATTTTTGCCAGCTTTAGTCAGAAATACCTGAGATACAAAGAACAGTACATATTTAACATATACAATTTCATGAATTTTCTTATGTGCAAAACACAAACTTGATGTCATGATCATAATCAAGATAGTACATTTATCTAACAACTTCTGAAGTTTCCTTGAGTTCCTTTGTGTTATATTTTTATTTACTTGTTTTTGTAGTAATGACACTTAAGATGAGATCTACTCTCTTAAATTTTGAAGTGTACAGTACTTTTTTATTAACTGTAGACACAATGTTGTATAACAAATCTCTACAACTTACTCATCTAGCATAACAGAAACTTTATACCAACAGAACAACAATGTCCCAGTTTTCCTACCTCCAACTACTCTGCTCTTAGCAACCAACATTGTAATCTCTGTTTCTATGATTTTGAGTATTTTAGATACTTAATATTGGTGGAATCATGCAGGGTTTGTCCTTCTGTGACCGAATTATTTCACTTAATTTAATGTCCTTCAGTTTTATCCATGTTATAGCCTATGACAGGATTTTCTCCTTTTTTAAAGCTAAATAATATCATTTTGCATATATACACCACATTTTCTTTATCCATTCATCTTTCAACAGACACTCAAGTTGCTTCCATATCTTGGTTATTGAGAATAATGCAATAAATAGAGTATAGATATATCTTTGAGATTCTGATTTCAATTCTTTCACAAGTCAATTCTTTTTTAACTGTTTTATTAAAGTACATGATGTATAATGAACTGCACATATATAAAATATATGATTTGATAAGTTAGACTACATATAAACCTATAAAACCATAATGTTCAACTCTATCTCTGATTTCCTTCTTCTTTGGCTTTCTTGATACAGCTGTTTTAATTTTGACTTCTCCTTTGTGACCAGTTCTTTTTTTTCTACTTTACAAAAGTAGATCATTTTCTTCACCCACATCTTAAATATTGGTGTCATGTAGGGAAAATGCATTCATTTCAGTCATGTATAGAAATTTCAGTATATGTGCCAAAATGTTATATTATTTTGCTAGACCTGCCATAACAAAGGAGCACAGACTGGATATGTGAAACAAGAAGAATTAATTTTATCACAGTTCTAGAAGTTAAAAGTCTGAGTTCAGGGTGTCAATAAGATTGGTTTCTTCTGAGGCCACCTTGCTTAACTTGTAGATGGTCATTGGTGCCTCGTGTCTTCACATGGTCTTTCTTCCTTGTGTGTCTTTGTCCTGGTCTCCTTTTCTTATAAAGACACCAGTAACACTATTAGGGCCCACCCTAGTGATGTCATTTGATCTTAATTGCTTTAAGGCCCTATATCCAAATACAGTAACATTCTAGGATACTTGGAATTAGGACTTCAACATATAGATTTTGGGGGAGGAGACACAATTCAACACAATTCAACCCATAGCAACTACTATGATACAGATAGACTTAGGGTATTCCAAGTTAATTGATGTTAAATAGATTCTGGAGAATGAAAAGAAATTATGTGAAGAATAATAAGAAGGAGTAATTAAAGAGGTAGATAGTGAATATTAAGCAGAAGGAATAGCATATACACTGATTCTTTCAGAATACTATGTATGAGTAATACACTGCAGCTGCAGTAAAGATAAAAAGAGAATGTGGCTGTGTAGTGAGCAGTTGGATATGCAGATCTGGAGATCTGTTCTTATTTCTATTCCCACCCATACACTTTTTAATTATTTTAAGAACTTTGCAATCTTAAAATTGCAACTCCAGATTTATCTCACCCACAACAGTCTTTCTTTCTCTCTCCTCTCTTGCTCTCCAAACCTGCTCTTTCTTGGTAATTCCTTTTTTTTTTACATCAATAGTATCCAAAATTACAACCCAAATCTCAGTAACTCAGTCATCATCCTGAATCAGTTATTCATCCCTACTCACTTCAAGTCAATTATTAAATCCCATAAGTTCTACTTATAGTTTTATGTCTATCCCTGCCTCATCATTCCCAGTTGCTCCATATTGGTTCAGCATCAGGTCCAACAGTGAACTTCTTAGGATTGACTGAGATCATGCATTTCACTAAGGCACAGTGATAAACAGTTCTAGACTGTAAAGGAGTATATGACGATGTGATTGCAATTCAATTATTATTAATTATCGTTCATGAGTGTGTGCCAGATATTGCTCTTGATATTTTAAAGACTCATAAACATTATTTATGGAAAAATATCTCCATTTTGAAAAAGAAGGAATTAAAGCCTAGAAATGTTAAACAATTTGCCCAAAGTCATGCAGCTAGAACAGCAAAGTTGGGATTTAAGGCCTTCTTGATTTCAAAGTTCATGCTGTATTTTCCAATCAAGATATCTACCTTAACTGATTATCTCTATGTATGAAATGTTCTAACCTGGGAAATAATTTTATGCCAATGGAAAAACTGAAACAAAAGTTATTCTCATTTTAATGCTAGGGCATAATACTGTAGTTCTAGAAAGTCAGTAAATTTTTTCCCAACTGAGCCCTGTTTAACTGCACTATAATAGTTTGTAATCTTAAATTTAGCTAATGAGGCACTATGAAGAAAATAATTCACAAGATGTATAGTCTGATAATAAATATATCAGCTAAAGTGCCTTGAAATTGGAATTAGTTTTCCATAGTGGAGGAATCAAAATGGAATATAATGTACATAGATGAGGAATCGTAGTTCACAGCCACGCATCCCCAACTTTATTGAGAATGGTTTCCCCTTAATTTGCTCTTGCAAAAGTCAATAATAGAAGCTATTTACTTCCAGAAATATATTTAGAGAAACTGTCATTTATTATAATTAAAGTGATTTATTTGCTTGCTAGTTTATTTGGCTGAGCATTTTCTTGAAATTGAGGACAAACTGGAAATGTAATTTACTGATATATACAGTATTTTATATTCTGAGGATTAGAAAAATATACCAACTCTTCCAAATATCAGTAGTAAAAATATTTTGTTTACTAAAGTCAGTTATATGTGGTTCAGGTATGACCCTAGGAATTCGATAATCATTACTCATGAAAGAATCAATGAAGAACTAGATTTCATGGGACATGACGGATTTTTCTATGTTGGTAACTTATCAACTTAAAGAAGGAAGGTGGGAGATGTTTGTTGTTCTGTGTATATATTTCCTGAACATAGAAATCAAGTTTTGTTTTGTTGTGTTAGTTGCTGTTGTGGTTCTAAGATAAAGATGCAGTTTCTATAAACGCTTATTTTGGAACTGGATTATGCTACTTGTTAACTATGTGAGCTTAGAAAAATGACTTATCACTCTTAGATTGAGACTCTGTCTACTTATCACTCTTAGATTGAGACTACTAAAACAGGGATAATAATAAGCTTCCTTGCATGTCTGCTGTGAGAATCAAATGATACAATATGCATAAATTGCTTAGCAGTATATTAGACACATTTTAGTTGCTAAATAAACAGTTAGCCCTGCATATTTTAGTCATGAGTATTTACACACTCACTAGCCATCCTTTTTTTCCTTGTTATCATAATTACACCTTTGGTCTTGTACCATATATCTAGCCCTAAAGGATTAATTGGAATTGCCCTAAGCCAGTGTTCCTCAATAGTGACATTATTGGAATTTGGGATGAGGTAATTCTTCCTTGTGTGGTTCTAATCCCAGTATTATGCCATATATAGATCCTTGGCATCTGGGAAATATGTGCCAGTACCATTGCCCAGTCAATGTTTCTGTTGATATTTTTCAGTAAGGATATTATATTAAAAGTTTGCTATCTTGAAGGAAAGGTCAAGAAATTCGAGATGCAAATATAAGGTCCTGATACCGTATAACCACAAAAGTAACCCTGGAATTAAGAACCTCAATACTTAAATGGAATATTTTACTGTCTGTATTTAAGCTATTGTTACATTTTCTGTTATTGGTAACCGAAAGGATGTATAATTGATGTGATTCATGTGTTCTTTTTTTTTCATATTATATGAGTATAGTTTGTATACTATCTAGGGCTACTATAAATCCTTTCTCCTATAAGGCATGGATAATCAGAGGGCGGAGGGAAAGGGAAGGAAGAAAGGAAGAGAGGGAGGGAGTGAGGGGGGGAGGAAGAAGGGATAGAGGGAGGGAGGGAGAAAGGAAAATTCCCTTTCTTTTCTTAACCAAATATTTCTTGCTTCTGCTTGCCTCCCTAACCCAAACTTCATGGTTAATTCAGAGGTGGTTGGTAAAGTATTAATATATACCTCCCTGGTGGGAGAAATGGAGGTAACTGAAAGAAGTTTTTTATTTTTATTTTTATTTTTGTTTTTTTGAGACAGAGTTTAACTCTGGGGTTGAGTGTCATAACTCAGAGAAACCTCGAACTTCTCTTACCTCAGCTTTCTGAGTAGCTGGGTCTATAGGCACCAGCCATGATGTCCAGCTAATTTTTATATTTTTAGTAGAAACAAGGTCTTGCTCTTGCTCAGACTGGTCTCAAACTCCTGAACTCAAGCAATCCACCTGCCTCGACCTCCTAGAGTGCTAGGATTCCAGGTGTGAGCCACTGTGCCGAGCCAAAAGAGGTTGCTTTAAACAAAAAAATAAAAACAAACAACTCAGATTTTAAGTAAAACTGTTTGGGCCGAACAGTGGTGAGAAAATAACAGTTTTCTTTATTTTTTTACCATGTTATTATTTCTATATTAAAGTCTATTTACTTTACATGAAATATATCTTACACAAAAATTACTGTAAATTTTATTACTTTTTAAGAAATAGATTGATGTAATTAGTTAACTTTTAAGCACTCAATTTTTTTTTTTATTGTTGGAGATTCATTGAGAGTACAAGAAACCATGTTACATGGGTTACATTTGTTGGGTAAAGTCCCTCTTACAATTGTGTTTTGCCCCCAAAAGGTGTGGCACACACCAAGACCCCACCTCCCTCGCTCCTTCCCTCTCTCTGCTCTTTCTTTCCTCACCCTTCCCTCATACTTTCTCTCTCTGCTCTCCCTTTCCCTCACCCCCACCGTGTCAATAATTGTCATTAATTGTCCTCATATCAAACTTGAGTACATGGGATTCATGCTTCTCCATTCTTGAGATGCTTTACTAAGAATATGTGTTCCACTTCCATCCAGGTTAATACAAAGGCTGTAAAGTCTCCATTTTTTTTTTAATGACTGAATAGTATTCCATAGTGTACATATACCATAGCTTGTTAATCCATTCTTGGCTTGGTGAGCATTTAGGTTGTTTCCACATTTTGGCGATTGTAAATTGAGCTGCAATAAACAGTCTAGTGCAAGTGTCCTTATGATAAAATAATTTTTTTCCTTCTGGGTAGATGCCCAGTAAAGGGATTGCAGGATCAAATGGGAGGTATAGCTTGAGTTCTTTGAGAGTTCTCCATACTTCCTTCCGAAAAGGTTGTATCAGTTTGCTGTCCCATCAGCAGTGTAAAAGTGTTCCCTTCTCTCCACATCCACGCCAGCATCTGCAGTTTTGAGATTTTGTGATGTGGGCCATTCTTACTGGAGTTAGATGGTATCTCAGGGTGGTTTTGATTTGCATTTCTCTAATAATTAGGAATGATGAGCATTTTTTCATATGTTTGTTAGCCATTCATCTGTCTTCTTTAGAGAAGGTTCTATTCATGTCTCTTGCCCATTGATATATGGGATTGTTGGTTTTTCTCACGTGGATTAATTTGAGTTCTCTATAGATCCTAGTTATCAAGCTTTTGTCTGATTCAAAATATGCAAATATTCTTTCCCATTGGGTAGGAAATATGCAAATATTCTTTCCCATTTGCTTTGGTTGTTGTCTCCTTAGCTGTACAGAAGCTTTTCAGTTTAATTAAGTCCCATTTGTTTATTTTTGTTGTTGTTGCAATTGCCATGGCAGTCTTCTTCATGAAGTCTTTCCCTGACTGCAACCTCCAACGCCT